>OX439231.1:1802500-2015049 GCA_949319165.1 Sialis lutaria | reverse complement strand
AATCGATGCAAATTGACTCGATTTTACCGATTTCGAAGCAATCGGATCGATTCACGAAATTCGAATTTTTTGTACTAAATGATATGAACTGAAATGTCTTAAATGGCTCTAATTCGTCTTAAAACGACTGAATCGATGCAAATTGACAAGATTTTACTGATTTCGAAGCAATCAGATCGATTCACGAAATTCGAATTTTTTGTACTGAATGATATGAACTGAAATGTCTTAAATAGCTCTAATTCGTCGTAATTCGACCGAATCGATGCAAATTGACAAGATTTTACTGATTTCGAAGCAATCGGATCGATTCACGAACTTCAAATTTTTTGTACTAAATGATATGAACTGAAATGTCTTAAATGGCTCTAATTCGTCTTAAAACGACTTAATCGATGCAAATTGACTCGATTTTACTGATTTCAAAGAAATCGGATCGATTCACGAAATTCGAAATTTTTGTACTAAATGATATGAACGGAAATGTCTTAAATGGCTCTAATTCGTCTTAAAACGACTTAATCGATGCAAATTGACTCGATTTTACTGATTTCGAAGCTATCGGATCGATTTCAAGAAATTCGAATTTTTTGTACTAAATGATATGAACGGAAATGTCTTAAATGGCTCTAATTCGTCTTAAAACGACTGAATCGATGCAAATTGACTCGATTTTACCGATTTCGAAGCAATCGGATCGATTCACGAAATTAGAATTTTTTATACTAAATGATATGAACTGAAATGTCTTAAATGGCTCTAATTCGTCGTAATTCTACCGAATCGATGCAAATTGACAAGATTTTACTGATTTCGAAGCAATCGGATCGATTCACGAAATTCGAATTTTTTGTACTAAATGATATGAACTGAAATGTCTTAAATGGCTCTAATTCGTCTTAAAACGACTGAATCGATGCAAATTGACTCGATTTTAATGATTTCAAAGTAATCGGATCGATTCACGAAATTCGAATTTTTTGTACTAAATGATATGAACTGAAATGTCTTAAATGGCTCTAATTCGTCTTAAAACGACCGAATCGATGCAATTGACTCGATTTTACTGATTTCGAAGCTATCGGATCGATTCACTAATTTCGAAATTTTTGTACTAAATGATATGAACTGAAATGTCTTAAATGGCTCTAATTCGTCTTAAAACGACTGAATCGATGCAAATTGACTCGATTTTACTGATTTCAAAGCAATCGGATCGATTCACGAAATTCGAAATTTTTGTACTAAATGATATGAACGGAAATGTCTTAAATGGCTCTAATTCGTCTTAAAACGACTGAATCGATGCAAATTGACTCGATTTTACTGATTTCGAAGCTATCGGATCGATTCAAGAACTTCGAATTTTTTGTACTAAATGATATGAACTGAAATGTCTTAAATGGCTCTAATTCGTCTTAAAACGACTGAATCGATGCAAATTAACTCGATTTTACTGATTTCGAAGCAATCGGATCGATTCACGAAATTCGAATTTTTTATACTGAATGATATGAACTGAAATGTCTTAAATGGCTCTAATTCGTCTTAAAACGACTGAATCGATGCAAATTGACTCGATTTTACTGATTTCAAAGCAATCGGATCGATTCACGAAATTCGAAATTTTTGTACTAAATGATATGAACTGAAATGTCTTAAATGGCTCTAATTCGTCTTAAAACGACTTAATCGATGCAAATTGACTCGATTTTACTGATTTCGAAGCTATCGGATCGATTTACGAAATTCGAATTTTTTGTACTAAATGATATGAACTGAAATGTCTTAAATGGCTCTAATTCGTCTTAAAACGACAGAATCAATGCAAATTGACTCGATTTTACTGATTTCGAAGCTATCGGATCGATTCACTAATTTCGAAATTTTTGTACTAAATGATATTAACTGAAATGTCTTGAATGGCTCTAATTCGTCTTAAAACGACCGAATCGGTGCAAATTGACTAGATTTTACTGATTTCGAAGCCATCGGATCGATTCACGAAATTCGAAATTTTTGTACAAAATGATATGAACGGAAATGTCTTAAATGGCTCTAATTCGTCTTAAAACGACTTAATCGATGCAAATTGACTCGATTTTACTGATTTCGAAGCTATCGGATCGATTCAAGAAATTCGAATTTTTTGTACTAAATAATATGAACGGAAATGTCTTAAATGGCTCTAATTCGTCTTAAAACGACTGAATCGATGCAAATTGACTCGATTTTACCGATTTCGAAGCAATCGGATCGATTCACGAAATTCGAATTTTTTGTACTAAATGATATGAACTGAAATGTCTTAAATGGCTCTAATTCGTCTTAAAACGACTGAATCGATGCAAATTGACAAGATTTTACTGATTTCGAAGCAATCAGATCGATTCACGAAATTCGAATTTTTTGTACTGAATGATATGAACTGAAATGTCTTAAATAGCTCTAATTCGTCGTAATTCGACCGAATCGATGCAAATTGACAAGATTTTACTGATTTCGAAGCAATCGGATCGATTCACGAACTTCAAATTTTTTGTACTAAATGATATGAACTGAAATGTCTTAAATGGCTCTAATTCGTCTTAAAACGACTTAATCGATGCAAATTGACTCGATTTTACTGATTTCAAAGAAATCGGATCGATTCACGAAATTCGAAATTTTTGTACTAAATGATATGAACGGAAATGTCTTAAATGGCTCTAATTCGTCTTAAAACGACTTAATCGATGCAAATTGACTCGATTTTACTGATTTCGAAGCTATCGGATCGATTCAAGAAATTCGAATTTTTTGTACTAAATGATATGAACTGAAATGTCTTAAATGGCTCTAATTCGTCTTAAAACGACTGAATCGATGCAAATTGACTCGATTTTACCGATTTCGAAGCAATCGGATCGATTCACGAAATTCGAATTTTTTATACTAAATGATATGAACTGAAATGTCTTAAATGGCTCTAATTCGTCGTAATTCTACCGAATCGATGCAAATTGACAAGATTTTACTGATTTCGAAGCAATCGGATCGATTCACGAAATTCGAATTTTTTGTACTAAATGATATGAACTGAAATGTCTTAAATGGCTCTAATTCGTCTTAAAACGACTGAATCGATGCAAATTGACTCGATTTTAATGATTTCAAAGTAATCGGATCGATTCACGAAATTCGAATTTTTTGTACTAAATGATATGAACTGAAATGTCTTAAATGGCTCTAATTCGTCTTAAAACGACCGAATCGATGCAAATTGACTCGATTTTACTGATTTCGAAGCTATCGGATCGATTCACTAATTTCGAAATTTTTGTACTAAATGATATGAACTGAAATGTCTTGAATGGCTCTAATTCGTCTTAAAACGACTGAATCGATGCAAATTGACTCGATTTTAATGATTTCAAAGCAACCGGATCGATTCACGAAATTCGAATTTTTTGTACTAAATGATATGAACTGAATTGTCTTAAATAGCTCTAATTCGTCGTAATTCTACCGAATCGATGCAAATTGACAAGATTTTACTGATTTCAAAGCAATCGGATCGATTCACGAAATTCGAATTTTTTGTACTAAATGATATGAACTGAAATGTCTTAAATGGCTCTAATTCGTCTTAAAACGACTGAATCAATGCAAATTGACTCGATTTTAATGATTTCAAAGCAATCGGATCGATTCACGAAATTCGAATTTTTTGTACTAAATGATATGAACTGAAATGTCTTAAATGGCTAATTCGTCGTAATTCGACCGAATCGATGCAAATTGACAAGATTTTACTGATTTCAAAACAATCGGATCGATTCACGATATTCGAATTTTTTGTACTAAATGATATGAACTGAAATGTCTTAAATGGCTCTAATTCGTCTTAAAACGACTGAATCGATGCAAATTAACTCGATTTTACTGATTTCGAAGCAATCGGATCGATTCACGAAATTCGAATTTTTTATACTGAATGATATGAACTGAAATGTCTTAAATGGCTCTAATTCGTCTTAAAACGACTGAATCGATGCAAATTGACTCGATTTTACTGATTTCAAAGCAATCGGATCGATTCACGAAATTCGAAATTTTTGTTCTAAATGATATGAACTGAATTGTCTTAAATAGCTCTAATTCGTCGTAATTCTACCGAATCGATGCAAATTGACAAGATTTTACTGATTTCAAAGCAATCGGATCGATTCACGAAATTCGAATTTTTTGTACTAAATGATATGAACTGAAATGTCTTAAATGGCTCTCATTCGTCTTGAAACGACCGAATTGATGCAAATTGACTCAATTTTACTGATTTCAAAGCAATCGGATCGATTCACGAAATTCGAATTTTTTGTACTAAATGATATGAACTGAAATGTCTTAAATGGCTCTTATGTGCTGTCATGTGAGGGGTGCAGGACGGATAATTTTGTATCCTCGCTAAGTTAGTTTATTCAGGTTCAGACCGCAAGATGGCTTTAGTGCTGCCACTTGGTGCTTGGAACATCATCCCCGCTTCATCAAAATGCATTAGGTTGATTCTCTTGTTATTCTTTACTCAATGGTTATACTTATGTTAACTTTTTGTATTAATTTTTATAGTAGAACAAGAATATTCTGTTAATTTTTGTAATTTGAAGCATTCGTATAAAGTTAAATTCTGCATGCTTTCTTTTCCATCGATATTTCTCGAAAACGGTTTATTCTATCACAAATAAGTAAAGTACGTTTTTGTGTATTTTGTGTCATACAGTCTTAAATAAGTGCCCAGCTTTATAAAAATATTAAAGAAAAAAATACTAAAAAATCTCTTATCTAAATTATAACTAGTTACTAGTTAATATGAAAAATCGATAACAATTATTATAAACACTAAACAGAATACCAAACATAATTTTATCACAAAGGGTTCCCTAGATATTAAATAAAAAATTATTTTGAGCAAAATCTTTGGAGGGCTGTAGTTCCCTCACGAAAAATTTCCGGACACATGTTTATAAATCACCCTGTATTAGGGTTTGCTATGGTACTAAAAAAATACTTTATTTCCATTTTAGTTAAAATATCGGTAGTGTTCCTAGGAACGCCAATGGTTCCTTGTAAGGCCGATCAAAAAATTGATAGTTGGCCATGTTAGGGCGGTTATAATTTTTTATTTATTTCATTATTAAGATTATTGGCAACTTATTTGATATCGATAATGTTTTTAAAACATTTTCACGAATACATTCTTAGTTTTAAGATAGGGTTCATTGAGTATTTTTTATGTGAATTTAATATGGTAAACCTTTATTGTTTCATTTTAATGAAATATCTTTTTATGTAATTAGATTATATTAAACAGATATGTATTTTGATTGTCACAACGTTAGTTTTAAGTTAAACGACTGATTAATTATATTGGCCTTGTATGGAGCCTTGTTCCTTGCAAGGCCATTTGGAAGTGTTTAATAAAAATTAGAATAAATAAATGCTCACTAACTAACTTAGTAAAAAAAAATTATAAGTTACATAATAAAACAAAGTGTTACTTAATACTTTGTTTGTTTCATTTATCCAGTAAATAAAGGAATAATAACTGTTTATTCCTTAAGGCAGCGATTTCCAAACTGGGAGGTGCGCCTCATAGTGAGGCGCAGACTAGTGCAAGGGCAGGCACGAAAAGTTTAACAGAAGTGTAATTTTCATAAAATAACATGAAAATATATAAATTAAAAAATATGTTTTCTTATAAACGTAATATTTTAAAAAATATATTATTTGTTCCTGAAAGGCACGTTACTGTTACGTTTTACACTGACAATTATTAAAAACGAAAAACTGTTAGAAATAGTATGCGATACTTCGAATAAAAAATTCAGACTGAACCCTTAGTTTTGTTGAATCGAAACGAAGAATATAATATTTTTTAATTTTTTGTATTAAAATATTTTATAACTTTTAAAAATGTGTCTATTATTTTTTTAATAGTGGGGGGGGGGGGGGGGGCAAGATAACACTTTTTTAAGGGAAGCGCAGTTACATAAAGTTTGGAAACCACTGCCTTAAAGTGGCCTTGCATGGCCCACCTAACTTACTTAAAAAAAATCGAATTTTGTAAATCGATCCGATTGCTTGAAATCAATAGAATCGAGTCGATTTGTATCAAATCGGTCGATTTACAAGGAATTAGAGCGTTTTAAGTCAATTTAACTAGAATCATTAACAAAAAAAAATCCAAATTTGTAAATCGATTCGATTGCTTTGAAATCAATATAATCTGTCAATTTACAAAAATTAGAGCGTTTAAGTCAATTTAACTAAAAAATCATATCAAAAAAAATCGACCAGATTGTTTTGAAATCAATAGAATCAAGTTAAATTGTATCAAAGATCGCATATTATACCTAAACAAAGACAATTTTAACTAGCGTTTTTCTATAGGTGCGCCGTTTTAGCCACTGTTCTCCTTAATAAGTAAAACTTTTTGTTTATGGATGTAAGTATTAATGAAGTCCTACAAAACAGACGCTCCTGATGCAACAAATATTAAAATAGATTTCTTTAAATAACACTTAATGAATAACGCCCGTTTATTGGATAACATGAATTTAAGGCGTGATAAAATCTTTGCTGGGGGTCACTCAACAGTCACGACTACATATATCCAAAAATAATTTAATGGTAAAACATACGTATCAGTCTGATTGTGTTAGATAAAAAATACAACTTCAACAATTATTTATACAAACTTTACGATGCATGGGGTCTATTAGGATCCATATAATCAGTCATTCAAATATTACATACTATATTTAATCCAAATAAAAATATATGTATACTAGTAACTTACTTTGAAGTCCGACTGGATATTTTTTAACACTAAAAAAGTGTATACCTTTAGTTGGACTGTTGAAACTTTTGTCAGTTTATTGAAGTCAGGTTACGTGGTGTTTTATTCAACTGATGTTAAACTGTTTTACTTATTTATTTTTTAAATGATAACGGTAGGTTTTTTTTGCAATACTTATTCTTATTTAATCGATGAAACAATTTAAGTCAATTTAAATTGCTATGAATTATTTTTAACAATAATTTATATAAAGTATATGTGAATACAGTGGCACGGTAAAAAAATCGGGAGAGGGTTAATACTTTTCGTGACGGGGGGGGGGGGGGGGGATTTACTTATGAGTTAAATTTTGAAATGTATTTTGAACTGATGTATTCTCAAGAAGTTCTTCCCCCCCCCCCTATAAAATCCAATAATAATAATATACAGGTTATTCCATTTAAAAAAAATGTCATCTTTCAATATATCTCTGAAATTCGATATTCAATTGTTTTTTTGACATCGCTATTATTCATCCCGGAAAAAAACTGATACTTTGTCCATTTAACCGATCTTAATAACAATAATAAGAAAGTTAGCAATGCTCACTCGGTTCCCGCGAACACTGTATATTGATAAAATATCTATTATTCCAATGCATGAATGTTATATCGGTATTTTTGTATTTTAACATGTTCCTTATGTACAGTATAATAAGATAGATATTAAATTATATTTTTTATTTATTTCAAATCGCGCGTAAAAGAGTTGTATTATTTTCTAAAAATAAATGTATTTAAATAAATATCGCAAACATTAAAATAAAAATATAATAACGTTTGTCTAATTTATCTTTTAACCCTCATGTTACTACCCAGACGTTTTTACAGTAGTTACTACCCGGGGTACCCGGGTACCCTGCCTGAATGATCGTCCCTCCACGCATTAGTTTGTAACATATATCAACATGGGAGTACCTTGGGGGGGCAGGGGAACAAGGGGAGCAGAGAAAGGGGTAGGGGGGGGCAGCTGCCCCCACCCCCTGGACCTGACTTACTATACATTTAGCTGGTTAGTTATTTGCCTATGCCTAAGTACTGTTGTGTTTATGAAATTGAAGAAGTAAAATTTATAGGTATTTTAAAATTTTCATTCTGAAAACTCACGTTTGAGTCACGTTACCAGTTAACTTTAAAAAAGTCGCGCTTTGATTTTTAATTTATATTTTTGATCCAGAAAAACATCAATTTTTAAAATTATAATCTCTTGTTATAGCGGTTAAACTGTTGTTATTTTTCTTTTTATATAAGACAAAAAATGTTAATTTTATTTTTTTACATTTAAAATATTTATATATTTATCGAGTTATAGACCAGTCAAATTAGATCGATTTCTTACCTAATATAGAAAAAAATAGAATGAATAAACCTACTAAAATCGACAGCTAATATATATGTAGGTAGAGTATATTTTTATAGATATTTTGTGTTCTATATTATAAATAAATATAAATTTACGATTAGTAATAACAATTACTAATAATTTAGTAATTTCCATTATGTATTTGTCAAAAAAATTGCATATTTTAGTTTTTTTATGCGTTTTACTGCATGTTGGGGACATATGTATTTCGTATATATTTTAGCGATTTTATGTTACATATAGTCCGAGTCTTATATAACTCAAAATGATAATCAATATTGAAATAGTTTCTAAAGGATCTATACTTTTTATATTCTAGTTTCTAGAGGGTTTATATTTTTCGTCGATTTATACACCTGCGTTTATACCTTATCTAGTTAGTTTTTCAATTTTAGGGGGGGGGGGGTCATGATCTATGAAATAGACAACTAAAGTTTCTTTAGTATATTTAATATGCACTTTTCCATTTAATCTGTTTTATTTTTTTGTTTGGGGGGGGAGGCATATCCCCCATGACCCCCCCCCCTCCAAATACGTGACTAAGTATTTTCACAATACAAATATTAAAATTAATCAACTTGTATTTTATTTATTTCCATGTATCTTACTGAAAGACCGTATGGGTACCCGGTAGAGATCAGATCGGGCCTTAAAAAAACGGCCCGACCCGGTCCGAAGATATTTTTTTTTTTAATTTGCCGACCCGATTCGGTTCCGAAACTTTTTTTTTCGACCCGGTCCAATCCGGTTCGATTTATACTAAGGTCCGACCCAACCCGGTCCAAACGTTACAAACAAAAATCAAGCCCAGTCCGGTCCGATCCGAAATTCGGGTCGGGCTAAATTCGGACCGGATCGTGCTGGCCCGGCCCGAATTGATCTATAACGTTTTCTTATGTTTTCTTGGTTTGAGAATTCTTTCTACCCGTGTATAAATTATAATTTTGTTAATAACTGTGAATTGTTATTAATTTAACATTAAACAATTAAACTATTAAAAGTAAAAGTTTTGTTTTGAAAAAATAATATTTTTATTTATTCGTAAGGTCCGTCCAGCTCGGTCCGATTTATACTAAGGTAAGATCCGACCCAGTCCGGTCCGATGTATACCAATCCCGGACCGGTCCGAATTGACCCGGTTCAAACGTAACAAACAAGAATTAAGTCCGGTCCGAAATTCGGGCCGGGATAAACCCGGGCCGGACCGGGCCGGCCCGGCCCGATCTGATCTCTAGTACCCGGGTAGTAACTAGACGACTAAACAAGTTTAAACTTATATAAATAATTAAAAAATAAATAAATTACATTAAAACCTCTACTAAATAACTGAAATAATGGGGATCTGAGCGGGTAATAGTATCTGACTTTCACAAATGAAATTATTTTAACCTAAAGTTGAAAATGGGTACCCGGGTACCCGGGTAGTAACATAAGGGTTAAACATACCTTTTGTTTATATTATTATTATGAATATTTTTTTATTTATTTATTTTTTTGCTTGACTTCAAAAACTGTTGAATTTAATTACTAGGGGATTTGACCGTACGATACACGATTCAAGCTTCCCTGCACAGACCGACGCGAATTATTCGCAGCGGCAGGCTTCGACAGACCGACGCGTTTGTTGCGGCAGCGAAATTCGCAAGTCTGTTCACACCAACTCGTATTATTTATAAATTAAATATTAAATATTTAAATATCTACCGAACCGATTTTGCTGTAGCTTTCACCATTTTGTAGCTTCTTCTTTCTGAAGTTATAGTTACATCAGTGGCGGCGTAAGGGGGGGGGCGCCCCGGGTGCCAAGTGCCAAGGGGTGACAGTGACAACTCACTCGTACATCCAGTATGTAATTTTAATTTTGTTTTTCTCATATGGTATGAAAAACAAATGGAAATTTATGTTATGAAAAAGAAATACTGATTTGTGATAGTTTAAAAAAGCTAAAACATACAAAAACAGTACACATTGAAATGTATTCGTAAAATTATTATATCTAGTAAACTAAAAGTCGAATCAACCCGGTGGCAGGGCAAGGGGGGACAGCTTTTCTCCGGCGCTATGTGCTAGGGAGCGCCAAAACAAGAAAATCACAATATCATAATTTATATGTTTTATAGTTAATTTTGCTATCCTTTATATGCGTGGAATTGTTCCACACAAAAAAGCTTCAATGTATGTGAATGAGGATTGGAAATACACTCATCAAAAAAATTACTGGATCATTTAAAAAAACCAAATTTTTTGCAAATTTTCAAACAGTTATGTCTCCGCGAAATATGATTGGATTTGCATGATCTATAGCTCATTCGTAAGCTTGTACTTTCTAGTTTTTGAAACAAGAGCTCAATTACTTTTATCATCCCCTGCCGCTCTGTGATAAGGGTTAAAACAGTTCGAAAAAATATCCCTTAATTTTTTATAAGCTTTGAAAACGTAAATTTTAGCAAACATTTTTGTACGAGAAATTAATGAATGCGTTCGAAGCTTGTTAGTTTCTCTTAAAAATACGTGTTTTTTTTTTCGTATCCGGAAAGTTGTTCGAAAGTAATTTGTTCGAAGGAAATTTGTTCGAAGGAACTTTGTTCGAATGGTTTGTTCGAATAACATTTGATCGAACGGAAATTTGTTCGAATTTTTAAAATAATTTAAGTGACAAAATGTAGACTAGGTAAATCATATACAGGATGATTGCTGAATCATCCTGTATATGATTTACCTACTGTCGTGCCAAACTTGAACAGTAGATTGAGAAAAATATTTTAAGCAAAAAACTTCCAATAAACATGTGTTCGGAAATTATTTCTTAGGGAACTACAGGCTTCCAAAGATTTTACTAAAAATGAGTTTTAATTTAATATCTAGAGAACCCTTTGTGATAGAATTATGAAATTTAGTATTTGGTTTAGTAATAATATGTGTTATCGATTTCTAATATTAACAAATTATATTTTAGGACAGGGTTGTATGGGGCCAGTGGGCCCATCGAATTTGATCTTGTAATGGTTTGTTCCTTATTTTTTTCCCTGATTGTGAGTTGATACTTTTATAAAATTGTATGACAAGAAATACACAAAAACATACTTTGCTTGTTTATCATAGGATAAACCGTTTTCGAGAAATATCGATGGAAAAGAAAGCATGCAGAATTAACCTTAATACGGGTGCTTGAAGTCATAAAAATTAAATTTATATTCTTATTGCATGATAAAAAATAAGACAAAAAGTTAATATAAATATACTTCCGAAAATGCATCCATATCAACAAATAGCCATTTTTAGTTTGTTTTTTAGTCATGTTAATAAAGTTCATGTAACAGTAAAAGAACTGGCTATAGATCTTACAGGATTCATATTAGGAGGTTTATTTATAAGAAATTTATTCTTACCTTTAATCATAGAAAAAGAAGATAATTTTCTTTTTTTATTTTAAGCATCCGTATTAAGGTTAATTCTGCATGTTTTTATTTCCATCGATATTGCTCGAAATCGGTTTATCCTATGAGAAATAAGCAAAGTATGTTTTTGTGTATTTTGTGTCATATAATCTTATAAATGTACCAACTCAAGAAAAAAATAAGGAACAGACAAATGCTAGATAAAAATCGATGGGCCCACTGGCCCCATACAGCCCTGGCCTAAAATATAATTGGTTAATATTAGAAATCGATAATACATATTATTACTAAACCAAATACTAAATTTCATAATTCTAGCACAAAGGGTTCTCTAGATATTAAATTAAAACTCATTTTTAGTAAAATCTTTGGAGGCCTGTAGTTCCCTAAGGAAAAATTTCCAGACACATGTTTATTGAAAGATTTTTGCTTAAAATATTTTTCTCAATCTACTGTTCAAGTTTGGCACGACAGTGCTGAATCACCCTGTATATTTGACACGTGTAAATAAAAACAATATACAAGTAACTGATTTGTTATTAATTACAAATAATTAGCTCCGGACCGGACCGTATTATTTTTTTACAAATGTTATTACAAAATATACAGGGTGTTACTATTGAAGATAGAGTTTTACTTTTGAAGATAGAGTTTTAGGATAAAAAATTTACTACATATATGTATATATCGATCCTAAAGAATTCTAAGAAAATATTTTCAACCCCCTAAAACCGCTCCTTGGGGGGGGGGGTAGTTTGAGGGGTACATGCCCGTTTCTCCGTAAAATCAAATGGAACGATATATTCAAAAGTACATAATTGTAAAGACAATAAAAAAGTAAGAAACTTTTGTAAAACAGAAATTTTCATATTTTCAATTGTTTAGAAAATATAACGACTTGATCTCAAATTTTAGGGTTTTACTAAAAGTACTCTAATTTCGTTAAATGTGAATGGAATTTTATTTTATTTTTTAATTTAGAAAGCAGAAATAATGACCTATATAATGATCTATGAATATTTAAGATTTGGATAGTTTAAAGTGTCATACGCGACATATCAAAAATGCAAATGTTCAATTAGTGATATTTCAAAAAATTTAAATACAATGGTATATCAATTAGTACTTTATCTTAAAAAAGACATATAAATAAACAACTTTTGTTAAGAAAATTAAAAATTAAAAAAATATATAAATGGAAAATTATAATTTTTAATTTAAAATTTTCTTATCAAAAGTTGCTTATTTACATATAGTCCAGTCAATATAAAATTTGAGCTAGAAAAAAATGACGGAGTACGTTTTTTTCAAGAAACTGGTAGATTTCGATGTATAGAACATGGCGATAACTTTTTCCCCCTTCGAAGGGGGGTGCATAACTTTTTAGGGGCTTACAAAGCTATCAAAAATCAGTTATTTGGGTATAACACTGGGGCTGTCAGTTTTAGAAGAAATTAGTTTTTATAAAACTTAAAGCTGATAAAATTACGAATAAAACAGTGTTTTTAAAAATTATATACCTTAATGAATTATTAAAATAGAGCCCGCGAAAAAATCATTTAGTGGCATCGAGTTTAGGGATTACCTACGTCTAAAATGCTGAGTTCCGTTCGATCGCTGTGTTTAATATGTATTGAATTGAATTTCAAAATAAAATTTTAAGTTATAATAGAGAAAAGAGTGTCCTAAATAATTATCTGCGCCCAATGTCGAAATCTCGAAAAATATTTGAGTTATAAGCACTCAAAGTTCTAGGTATTACAAAAATTTAAAAAAATTTTAAGATAACTACAGAGAAGACTTTCTACACCGAATAAAACAAATTCCAACTAGGAATTCATAGAAAATTTATTGCCCTAAATAATTGATTCTGTCCCATCACGATTACTTTAAAATTGTTAAAGTTATAGATATGAAGACTAATTTTCATAACAAAAATTTGTAATATACACTGTTTTTGAATACAGTTGTGATAATTATAATTCAAATTATGTACTTTATTTATCTACCTATAACATGAACAATTTTAACGTAATCGTGGTCGGACAAAAACCATAATTTAGGGCATTAAGTTTTCTCTGGATTTTTGGCTGGAATATGTTTTATTCAATGTAGAAGGTCTTCTCTGGGGTCGTCGAAAAACATGAATAATTTTCTTTAAATTTTAGTAATATCTAGAACTCTGAGTGCTTATAACTCAAACATTTTTCGAGATTCCGACAATGGGTGCCGAGCAATATTTAGGGCACTCTTTTCGCTATTATAATTTAAAATTTCATTTTGAAATTCAATTAAATACATATTAAACACAGCGGTCGAACATAACTCTACATTTTAGGCGTGATCTCCAAACTCGACGTCGCTAAATGATTTTTTCGCGGGCTCTATTTCATTAACTATTTATATTACATAATTTTTAAGAACACTATTCTGTTCGTAATTTTATCAGCTTTAAGATTTATTAAACCTGTATTCTTCTAAAACTGACAGCTCCAGTGGTATACCCAAATAACTGATTTTAGATAGCATTGTAAGCCCCTAGAAAGTTATGCACCCCCCTGTGAAGGGGGGGAAAGTTATCACCATGTTCTATACATCGAAATGTACCAATTTTTTTTTTTAAATGTACTCCGTCATTTTTTTCTAGCGCCACCCCTATACGAAATGGTCTATTGACTGGACTAATATATTTTTTAAGATAAACTATTAATTGATATACCATTGTATTTAAAATTTTTGAATTATCCCTAATTGAACTATCCAAATCTTAAATTTTCATAGATCATTATAAAGGTAATTATTTCTGCTTTCTAAATTTAAAAAAATAATAAAATTCCATTCACATATAACGAAATTAGAGTACTTTTAGTAAAACCCTAAAATTTAAGTTCAAGTCAGCATATTTTCTAAACAATTGAAAGTATGAATATTTCTGTTTTACAAAAGTTTCTTACTTTTTTATTGTCTTTACAATTATGTACTTTTGAATATATCGTTCCATTTGATTTTACGGAGAAACGGGTATGTACCCCTCAAACTACCCCCCAATGAGCGGTTTTAGGGGGTTGAAAATATTTTCTTGAAATTCTTTAGGGTCGATATATACAGGGTGATCCAGACGTTTTACGCCCTAACTATTGAAGATAGAGTTTTAGGATAAAAAATGTACTATGTATATCGACCCTAAAGAATTTCAGGAAAATATTTTCAACCCCCTAAAACCGCTCCTTAGGGGGTAGTTTGGGGGGTACATGCCCGTTTCTCAGTAAAATCAAATGGAATGGTATATCAAAAAGTACATATTTGTAAAGATCATAAGAAAATAAGAAACTTTCATAAAACAAAAATTTTCATACTTTCACTTGTTTAAAAAATATGGCGACTTGCTCTCAAATTTTAGGGTTTTACTAAAAGTGCTCTAATTTCGTTAAATATGAATGGAATTTAATAATGTTTTCAAATTTAGAAAGGGGAAATAATGATCTTTGTTAAGATGCATGATTATTTGAGATTTTAATAGTTTAAAGTGTCATACGCGACATACCAAAAATTCCAATGTTCAACTAGGGATAATTCAAAATTTTCAAATACAATGGTATATCAATTAATAATTTTTCTTAAAGAAGATATGTAAATAAACAACTTTTGTTAAAAAAATTTAATTTAAAAATTATAATTTTGAGTTTTCAATTTTAAAAATTTAATTTTAAATTAAAAATTTTTTTAACAAAAAACGTTAATTTACATATCTTCTTTAAGAAAAATTATTAATTGATATACCATTGTATTTGAAAATTTTGAATTATCCCTAGTTGAACTTTTGAATTTTTGATACATCGCGTATGACACTTTAAACTATCAAAATCTCAAATAATCATACATCTTTACAAAGTTCATTATTTCTACTTACCAAATTAAAAAAAATAATAACATTCCATTAATATTTAACGAAATTAGAGCACTTTTAGTAAAACCCTAAAATTTGAGAGCAAGTCGCCATATTTTTCAAACAAGTGAAAGTATGAAAATTTTTGTTTTATGAAAGTTTCTTATTTTTTTATGATCTTTACAAATATGTACTTTTTGATATACCATTCCATTTGATTTTACTGAGAAACGGGCATGTACCCCCCAAACTACCCCCTAAGGAGCGGTTTTAGGGGGTTGAAAATATTTTCCTGAAATTCTTTAGGGTCGATATATATAGTAAATTTTTTATCCTAAAACTCTATCTTCAATAGTTTGGGCGCAAAACATAGTGGATTGGTGGTCTGAAACACCTTGTATAACAAAACCTTAAAATTTATGGACTACTACGAAAGTGTTATGATAGTATAGTAATTAAATAAATTTCATTAAATAACTGGGCCAGGGCCGTATTAGGGAGATTATAGGAAATAAAGAATATTTGAATTTATATATTACAAAAGAAATATTTATTAAGATAATTTTAAAAATGCTATTAAATAAAACGGGCAAGTGCGTGTTGGGCACGCACATGATAGAGTTTCGTAGTTATTCTCACTACGATTTATAAAAAAAGGGTTTTTTCAAAATTTTCGTGACCGAAGGGTTAAAATCAAAAAGTCATTTGGCTTTTATTATTGCATTTTAGGAGACCTATCAAATGACACCCCACTCAATGGGGTAAATGAAAAAAATGTGAGTTAACTTTTCAATCTATGATAGGGGGGTCCAAAATATTTTTGACAATGTTCGTTATAAGTTTCAGTGAAAGTACTAATTAAAAGCTACATTCTGAATTTTTTTCAGATTTTTTGAATAATAGTTTAGAAAATAGTGGGTTGGGGGGGGCGCTCTGACAGCGACATTAAAAAGCAAATATTTCGTGACTGAAGGGTTGAAATCAAAAAGTTGTCTGACATTTTTTATAGCATTTTAGGAGACCTATTAAATGACACCCCACTCAATGGGGTAAGTGGGGAAAAAAATGAGAGTTCACTTTTCAGTCTATAGAAGGGGGGTCCAAAATATTTTTGACAATGTTCGTTATAATTTTCAGTGAAAATACTAATTAAAAGCTACATTCTGGAATTTTTTCAGATTTTTTTTAAATTGATAGTTTAGAAAATAGAGGGGGGGGGGGCGTTTTTTAACGACTTTGGAGAGCAAATACGTCGTGATTAAAGGGTTAAAATCAAAAAGTTCTAATACATTTTTTTGCATTTTAGGAGAACTTTCTAATGACACCCCATTCAATGGGGTAGGTGATTTTTTTTTTTTGAAAACACTTTTCATTTTATAGAAAGGGGACCCAAAAAAATTTTTTTTTCAAAAATCTTATTTCTGTTTTTGGGTATTAATCTACGACCGTATACCAAATTTCATCTTATTATCTCAAAATTTTTGAAGACGGGCATGGAGAAAGGGTTCCTAGTTTTCTACGGAACCCTAAAAATAAGAACCTGGAAATGAAAAGATAACGATAGCAAGTGTCAAGATTATATAATGGCAATATATTGGGGCGAAAAGAGGTTTGTTTAGTTTAATAGCAGAAATTCAATCTCCGCTTTGGATAGGGCAATCTATTGGGTTGAAAGAAATTTGGTTAGTTTTGATTGTTGAGGTTAACATGGATTCAATTTCCACCACACTAACCAAGCTAGTGTAATTTAATCCTTATTCTTATTTTTTTATAAATCAAAAATGGCGCCTACAGGGGGTTTTAAAGCAAATTTAAAAAAAAAAAAAAAAAAAAAATGTATTCCAAGTCGTGTGGGGTGTCAAAATGTAGATCTCAGTGAGTAGAATATGAAACTATTTTTTATTTTTTTTATAAATCAAAAATGGCGCCTACAGGGGGCTCCAAGCAAAAAAAAAATCGTCCCCCCCCCTCTAACTCGGTAACTACTGGCTCGAAAAATCTGAAAAAAATTAGGTAATGAGGCTTCGGTGAGACTACCAACGACAAATACTAGTCACCAATATCATTTCAAATTTTGGAGAAAAGGGGAGGGGTGCCATACATTTTTTTATTTTTATTTTTTTATCTGGGCAAATGGGGTGTCGAAATGTAGATCTCAGTGAGTAGAATATGACACTATTTTTTATTTTTTTTCCAAATTAAAAATGGCGCCTGCAGGGGGCTTAAAGTAAACAAAAATTTGTCCACCCCCTCTCTAGCTCGGTAAATACTGACTCAAAAAATCTGAAAAAAAATTGGTAATGGGTTTTTTATAAAACTAGTAACGACAAATACTAAAATCAACAATATCATTTCAAATTTTGAAAAAATATGAATGGGGTTCATGGAATTTTTTTTTATTTTCATATCTAGGCTTGTGGGGTGTCAAAATGTAGATCTGAATTAATAGAATATGATCCTATTATTTATTTTTAACTCAAATATGCACCTGTAAATGGCTCTAAACAGTCCACGTAGTATATACTTCGGAACCCTTATGACATACACTGGTGTATGTCTTGACAAATTTTTTAATAATAAACTAAAAAAATTATCATACTTTACTATTCCGCGCCAAACATTATAAAAGCCCTACAGTATATTTAACAGTATAGAATTATTATTATATCTTTTTATTTATTTAATATGTATATATTTGTGCGTTATTATTCTTGTTATTTAAAATCTCCTGTACACTCGATGCATGGGGGGAGGGCAAAGGCCGTAACCGGATAAGCATTAAGCGATATGCCGGCGGAGGCGTGGCTTGGCGCGAACGATTCATAGAGATACTATAATATATACCTAGAGTTATGTCCGGTATTATAAACGACCTACCAAATTTGCTAGCTTGCTAACACTCTCAAATGAGATATCAAACTTATATGACTGTTGAAGTTTTTTGATGACTTTGACAGATTTCGCGCAAGGTATTAAAACAGTTGTGCTATTATGAAAATTATTTTATATGGTCAGAGTCGCCAACTGTGTTACAATACGTTGAAGCGTCACTGCTCTAAATTCCATAACTAATCCATAGATACTATAACAAAATTAATAACCTCATGTACGAGTGCTTGCAAGCTAACAAATTTGCTAGGTCGTTTATAATACCGGACATTAATGTAACATAACATCTCATGTAAGTGGAAACGACATGTACCTAACTAATTAATAATAGAATTATTCTCATTTGTTTTCAATCAGGACTGGACTGGTGGGATATCGTGAATTTGACGATGGCGCGGTTACAAATAATAATCCTTAATATATATAAAGCTCAACGTCTGTGTGTCTGTCTGTCCGTTAGTGCTCTTATCACTCGAGAACCACTTATCCGATTTACGTGATTTTTTTTTAATTCATAGGTACATTTTCTGGCCAGGTTATAGGCTATATTTTGTTACGTTAGGTAACAAAACAACTAAGCAGTGACGATAATAGTAAATCAAGTCGGAAAAAATTTTGCCGACGGCGCGCTGTTTTGCAATACGCTGCCTAAACCGTTGAATATAGAACAAAATAATGTATTAAAGAATTGTGTAGAATCAAAAGTGCTACAATAAAGTCCGCGACACCATATGTCTATCTTTTATATTTAAGCCACAATGACTGCTTTTATGTTACAAAAAAACATAAAATATTTGGGTTCGGTTTACATGCAGTTTTGACCTGCAAAACTTCAATCCTCAACGAAATAAATGATTTCATCGTCATAAGTACTTAATGTAGATATAATTTACCTTTTACAGAATCCAATTTGGTCTTTTGGTTTAGGAAATAACGTGTTATATACATATAATTACATATTATTCGCGAGAATTCGCGGGAACTATCTAAAGCGACGCGCGGGGAGGCGGGGTGAGAGGAGATACAACGCTCGGCTAGCAGTTGTTTATGTTGCGCAGGGCAGGGGGCAGGCCGGTATTCTTTCGATTGTCAATTGTTTAATTTGTTTTCAATAATTAAGTTTTAAATTTAAATAGAACAAAAATTATTTTTACGTTTTGTTCTGATTCGCTTTTGTTAGGTAGGTAATTTATGTGTTGTTTGGTTTTTATTAGAAAAATAACTAATCGTGTTTATACATAATTCAACTATATATTTTTTAAATCCTAAACAATATTACCGCGAGCGAAGCCGCGTGGGCCCACCTAGTTCTTAATAAAATAGTTATTTATTGCCAAAATCCATATTCAAATCAGATATACATATGTACATGGGTGAATATTTGATAAATGGGTCAAATTGCCATGGAAAATGGTCACACTATAAACATTGTCCCTTCGATAAACTGAAATACTTTTTATATAATGTAGATATTTGGGACTGATCAAAGAACCAAAAGGGCCAGACAAATATATTTGTACTTTTCGAGTTTTTCAAATCCAGGGGAATTACATACACCAGGGGTATTACATACATACATACAGGGAAATTATCGTTACCAACAATGTCATTACTTTTTAGCTTACAAAACGCAATGATAAAACAATTTCAGTTGAAAAAAAAATTAAACTAATGTGAAGACTTATTGCCGATCATGAACCTTCAAAATCAAACGCTTGTATCTCTGGATTGTACAGATATTTCAAACCTAACTTATAGTGTTTTCATTGCAATTGCAAACGCTATAAAAGCTTTGCAAATATTAATTTAATTACTAATAAGTCAAAAAGTAATACCCTTGGAGAAATTGTAATTCACCTGGAACTTAATTATACAGGGGAATTACGGATTCGCACTTAACTAGCAATAATCATTAAAAAGAAAACACTAAAATCGTATAATTTCGGAAATTGATTCAGTTTTATATACCGGGTGGTCTATTTAAATTGAGACAAGCAAATATGTATTTTGAAAATTAAGGTTTTTCAGGGAAAATGTTTCGTACAAAAGTTTCTGGGTTAAAAGGGGGAAAACCAATGGAGGTAAAAATTTGATTTTGAGTGGAAGTTTTAAGGTCATTTAGGATCAACTTCATTTTTTTTTAAATAGAAACATATTTCTTTTTTTACATATTCGTATTTTACAGAAAAAAAGAAACAACTTTTGCCTAAGAAGTTTTTTTAATATCCTCAATTTTAATCTCTATCTTTTTTTAGTAAAAATATTCAAAATATAAAAAAAAATCTTTTAAAAAAACCTAAAATAAAAAAAAATTAACTGGTACTTAAACATGCATAGTTATTAATTATAAATAATAATTTCGATTTTTATTTTAATAAAAACAAACAAAAAATTAAATAAATAGTTTTAAAAAATGCCCCTGAATTTCAGGATTTTGAAAAAACTTCTTAAACGAAAGTTGTTGTTTCTTTTTTTTCTGCAAAATACGAATATGTAAAAAAAAGAAATAGGTTTCCATTTAAAAAAATTAAGTTGATCCCAAAAAAACCTTATAAACTTCAATCAAAGTCAAAATTTTTACCTCCATTGGTTTTCCCCCTTCTAACCCAGAAACTTTTGTACCAAACATTTTCCCTGAAAAACCTTAATTTTCGAGACATTTGCTTGTCTGAATTTAAATAGACCACCCGGTATAACACAAACTTACAATAAAAATTAAATTTTGATTTATCTTTTAAATAAATAAAACGCAACAGGGGAATTACAATGTCACTGGAACTGACACAACTTTAATTGTTGCAGGCCACGTAATGACTAATTCGAGCATAATATAAAAAAATCGTTTGACCATCGACTAACTACACATCGAAGTGATGTCAATCGAACCACAACAAAAACGCTGCGTTCTATTTCACTTAAAAAAAATTACGTTAAATATAGACAGGGGAATTACACTAATATGTAGGGACACACATAAAAAAATATATCTCATGAAATATTTTTTTTTAGATTAATAACAATCAAGATATCTATAGTCTATTTCATTTAAGTTTGCAGTGGTGGGCGGGGATTAGACGGTACGATTCACACAGGAACTATTTTATAGCTAACAGAAAAGTTTTTTCACTAGAAATTTATTAAATCTTAAACCTTTCAGTTAATTTTTTTCAAACTTTCACTGTATTTAGATTCATCTTTCATACAAAGTATAGGCTTAAATTTATTTTCAACACATTTATAGTTTATATGCTGTGATTTTTTTGTTTGGCAAAACGGGAAATAATTCGCATTTTAATTTATTACTGATTGTTGTAAATACTCAATAGTTTTTTTTTCTTGACGTCAGACGTGTAATTTTTTTTAAAAAACCATGTAATTTTTGGCATATCTGAACTGTCATATAACTTTTAATGGAATTTACAAGAAATTAAATTCACCTTTGTGTCATAAATATTACTTTTCTTATATCCTAATGTCAACTGTATATACAGGTTGATCCAGACCACCCGTCCACTATGTTTTACGCCCAAACTATTGAAGATAGAGTTTTATAAAAAAAGTTTTACTATGTATATCGACCCTAAAGAATTTCAAGAAAATATTTTCAACCCCCTAAAACTGCGCCTTAGGGGGTAGTTTGGGGGGTACATGCCCGTTTCTCAGTAAAATCAAATGGAACGGTATATTCAAAAGTACATAATTGTAAAGACCATAAAAAAGTAAGAAACTTTTGTAAAACAAAAATTTTCATACTTTCAATTGTTTAGAAAATATGGCGACTTGATCTCAAATTTTAGGGTTTTACTAAAAGTGCTCTAATTTCGTTGAATATTAATGGAATTTTATTCTTTTTATAAATGTAGAAAGTAGAAATAATGACTTTTGTAAGGATCTATTAATATTTAAGATTTTGATAGTTTAAAGTGACAAAAGCGACATATAAAAAATGCAAAAGTTCAATTAGCGATAGTTCAAAAAATTTAAATACAATGGTACATCAATTAGTACTTTATCTGAAAAAAGACATGTAAATAATATACATACATTTGTAGAATAACTAATCTGACAGTTTGAATTTAATTGCAATTATTTCCAAGGCAACATGATGTATTGCATTAGTGAAAATTGTGTTATTGTGAGTTTATCTGGCGTTTTGACCAATCAGGAGCGCGTATTATACTTCCTATGCTAGCTACCGCTGCAATCTTAAATGAAATAGACTATAGGAAATACATTAGGCAACATTCATTAAAAATACTAGATTATAAATCGTTATTATTTTAACAGTAGCGTTGCATTTAGTAGAAAAAATGTTGGGACAAACCAGGGTAATTACATTTTAACGTCTTATTAACCTGTTGGATTCGAAACATACTGTTCCAATAAATATAATGTAATTCTAATGTATTTAAGTAAATTAAAAATTTTATTTTATATTTATTATGTTAAAAAATGTCAAGACACGCCGTGACCTCTTTATCAAATATTCATCCAAATAAATACACAAAATTTACATCACATAAAGCCATTTCATTAAATTATATATAATTGAATATTTATAAAAATATGCTATTTACAAGGCTTTGGTAGGTACCTCATTATAACACTAAAACATAATTCGATATCATGTGATTCACTAAAACGGCACTTGAGAAAAATATTTAATTTTCTTTTAATTTTAATACTTAAAATTATTTTTTTTAATTTTGTCAGGCCACGCGCCATCGTCAAATTCCCGATATCCCACCGGGCCAGTCCAGCCCTATTTTAAAACAAATGAGAATAACTCTATTATTAATTATTTAAATATCGTTTCCACTTATTACATGAGATGTTATGTTACAGTAACTCTATATTACAGTATCTCTATGGTTCGTCCGCACCAAGCCACGCCTTCGCCGGCGCACAATGGGTTAAAATCATATACACTCATCGCTTGAATTACCGACGTTGTTGGTAATTCAACCGCTTGAATTGCCAACGTCGAGAGGGGCCCCCACCACCTTGCCAACCTCAACGTTGATTGGTGAATTTAAATTTCGCGCAGAGATAGCAATCACGGTAGTATTATGGAGGGGATAGGAGAAGGTCGACAAATCGCGCGTTTGGCCCGTCGGTTAATCAAGCTGCCGGTAAATCAAAGGTCGGTTAATCAAGCGATGAGTGTACAGTCAAAGCGTCGTAAAAAATAAGGCAACCGTGCATTTTGGGTAGGAGAAATTTTTTTAAGTGGGTTCGTAGAGGAATCATCCGTGACTCTAAATCTCATTTTTCGGGATTCCGAAAGATATTGTTTTTCCGCCATCTTGAAAATAAGGGTGCAATTAGTTTTTTTATTTATCTCCGTAACAGTCAACTTATCAAAAATTTTCTAAGAAGCATTTTTGAAGAAAATCAAAGTATCTATAACTTTTATTCTTAACTTTTTGGCGTAACATTAAAAATAAAAATGTTATGAGCAAAACGGGATAAAAAAATAGGGGATGTAAATCTTTAAGGCAAGATAACTATTAAATTTTAAGTCCTACAAAAAAGTACTTCTGACCATAGACATAAAGAAATGGACAGCGCATCTGACTCGTAAAAAGAGCCGTGTCAAATGAGAGAGATAAAAATTGTTTGGAAATCATATATGTTATTTTCCAAACGACTTGCATCTCTCTATCACTTACAGAACAAATGTTACACCCATGTTACACCATTATTAGTCCATGGGCCAGCCAAGATATCGGTATAATTTGGGGGTACCAAATTTCCTTTTCACAGCAGTTAGATAGGTTTATTATGATGTTAATAAACCATGATTGCCATCTCAAAATGGTAGCTAACAAAAATGGCCGCCAATCCAAGATGGCGGATATTGAGTTTTAAAAAATCAACCATAACTCGAGAAATATTCGTCCGATTTCATAATTGTTTTTTTTTAAACCAAAGCTCTATATGTGTGCTTTAAATTTTGTTATATGAACTGTTTCGATAAAGTGAACAATTAATTAGAAATTAAAAGAAATATTGAAAATTTTATCATTTTTTGTGATACTTTTTTTTTAAATCAAGTTTTTACAAAATATCCTTGTACGTTACAAAAAAAACTTTAAATGAAGCAAAGTAGTGTATTAAATTATCTTTAATTTGATGTATAACATATATGGGTTTGATGTCTGAAAACACATGGAAACATGAATTTGATTTTACTTCCGTTGAAATTCACCGTTAACTAAATAACAAGCGTACAGAACAAAAAGCTTCAGATAGAAGTTGTAGCGTACAAAAATGATGTTTTTAGTATATTTTAATAATTTTAGCATAAATTTAGTAATAATTTAGAATAATACTAGTACGAGAGTAGAGTAAAGTCGGTATTTATGGACCAGGCGGGTAATATGGACGCCTCTTTTTTTTGCTCCATTTTACATTTTATAAAGACAAAATTAATATGTATCTAAGTTTACACTTCTAAATAACTGTGTCAGTTGACATGACACTGTTTGGAGAATAATAGCAGTATGATAGTAATATTAGTTTTGATTTGTTACAGGTAAAAACTAGTATTCGGTTTAGATAATAATTTCTTCAGTGAAAATGTGTGCGGCTACAAATCAAGAAGATGATGCAAATATGCAAAGTGAACCAGAAATGTGTATAATATGTGGCGAGATAGAACCATTAAGTGAAGTGCACCCCCCAAAAGACAGAGAATCTTGGACAGTGTTATTTAATGCAGCATTAATAAAGAATTTTGAGCCTATTACTAAACGACGTGATATACCGAATAAACTGGTACACACTGTGAAATATCACCGTCAATCTAGAGCCAATTTCACCAATATCAAAGCTTTTAGAAAATTATTGCAATAATTTGTTTACCTCCTCTTTCAATAACAATTTCACGCAGTTTCTTATCAGTGCTAAGCTCAAGAATTTGAACTAATGGTTTCCTAAATCGGCTTCCCTTCTTATGCGGTGTTTACATCGAAAAAACAAAACAGAAACGCATCGTGTCTTTAAAATACTTCGTATTTAAAAATGTATAGGGTTTATTGCTTTATTGTCAAAAAAATACTGTGTTTCTGTTTTGTTTTCTCGGTGTAAACACCGCATTATATTTACTTTCTTTCTCACAGAAAATTCATTGTTTTATGTGTATAGTTTGTTTTACATCTGTTTTTAACCGCTTCAAACGTAGAAGATGAATCTTCTGTCTGTAATTTTCTTAAAGCCTTGATATTGGTGAAATTGGCTCTAGATTGGCGGTGATATTTCATAGTGTGTAACAGTTTATCCGGTATATCACGTCGTTTAGTAATAGGCTCAAAATTCCTTATTAATGCTGCATTAAATAACACTGTCCAAGATTGTCTGTCTTTTATCTATCATTATACACATATCCAGTTCACTTTGCATATTTGTACCATCTTCTTGATTTGTAGCCGCACACATTTTTCACTGAAGAAATTATTATTTAAACCGAATACTAGTTTTTAACTGTAACAAATCAAAACTAATATTAGAGTAAAGTCGGCATATATATGGAACATCATTCATGTTTTCGGTAAGGAAACTATGATAATATATTTAAAATCAGCACTTATCATTTCACTAAACAGAGAATTTAATCTTTTAATGAGATCTAGCAAGCAAAAATATAATTATTAAATGAAAAAAAAATAAAAATAAAAAAAATAAACAGAGTGGTCCATATTACACGCTTGTTACTTTAATACAGGATTATCTATATTAGGTGGTTGGAGCATTTGTTTTTAAAATTTATTTTGTTGTTTTTATTTCAAACTAGTATGTTGACACTGTAAAAAAATAGCAGTAGCATAGCAAGGAATATGCGGATAGAATCTCCGTAAAATATACCCCATTTACTAGGCACCATCATGAATATTTGTACTAAAAACAGGATTTTTGCGGAAGTGAATAGTTGTGAAGTAATGATGATTAATATACTTTTCATTATATTTGCCTCACCTCGATTCTGCTTAATTATTACACTTTGCCATCTAATACCCCATAGTTCATAATTCCCGCAACTACATGTATTTGAAAAAATAAGTTATCACTATGGCAATAATTATTACGTGGATTAAAAGCACTGTTCATACGGCAAACCCTTGTATCTACAAGTTTAAACAGCAATATAATCAATTTAAACAATTCAATACAATTAAAATTTAAACTAACTTAACAAAAATAATCAAAAATGACAAATTTCATTAAGTTGCCCTCAATGACATACCAGTACTCCAAACAGTGTCATGTCAACTGACACAGTTATTTAGAAGTGTAAACTTAGATACATATTAATTTTGTCTTTATAAAATGTAAAATGGAGCAAAAAAAAGAGGCGTCCATATTACCCGCCTGGTCCATAAATACCGACTTTACTCTACTCTCGTACTAGTATTATTCTAAATTATTACTAAATTTATGCTAAAATTATTAAAATATACTAAAAACATCATTTTTGTACGCTACAACTTCTATCTGAAGCTTTTTGTTCTGTACGCTTGTTATTTAGTTAACGGTGAATTTCAACGGAAGTAAAATCAAATTCATGTTTCCATGTGTTTTCAGACATCAAACCCATATATGTTATACATCAAATTAAAGATAATTTAATACACTACTTTGCTTCATTTAAAGTTTTTTTTGTAACGTACAAGGATATTTTGTAAAAACTTGATTTAAAAAAAAAGTATCACAAAAAATGATAAAATTTTCAATATTTCTTTTAATTTCTAATTAATTGTTCACTTTATCGAAACAGTTCATATAACAAAATTTAAAGCACACATATAGAGCTTTGGTTTAAAAAAAACAATTATGAAATCGGACGAATATTTCTCGAGTTATGGTTGATTTTTTAAAACTCAATATCCGCCATCTTGGATTGGCGGCCATTTTTGTTAGCTACCATTTTGAGATGGCAATCATGGTTTTTTAACATCATAATAAACCTATCTAACTGCTGTGAAAAGGAAATTTGGTACCCCCAAATTATACCATTTCCGTAAATTTGGCTAGCTGGCCCATGGACTATATGTTAAATACGAATGCGCTGTCCATATCTCTATGTCTATGCTTCTGACCTTTTTTGTAGAACGTTTATTAACAAACAATTTAATCTATTCATTTTTTTATTTGGTTTATTTTTATTGATGGTTCAGTGTTGTTAAGGGAGGTAAATTGAAAGTATAAGAGTTACGTAGGTACAAAAAATTATTGATACAAAAAAAAGTTTCAAATAAAAATTGTTCGCTATAATATTTCCTACAACTTCTATTTTGAAAAAAATATTAAAATTTCATTTGTTTATCCACTACGCTAACAAAAGTGGCGAAAACCACACTTTATTAAGTTTTAATGTCTAATTAATTATAATGATTTTTTTAAGTGGTTGCCCCCGGAAAATTAACATTTTATAGTAAAGCACATTCATTGTAAAGGGTTTGATATCTTAAACTGTTATTGTTTTATTAAACTGTTAATAAATTGTCTTTTGATTGACAGTAAAAAATTTTCTATAAACTTTTTTTTTTGTAAACTGTTTATATGAGTTCCGGAAAACTTATATAAGTAGTTTCCACCATAAAAAGTCAATTATTCAATAGTTTTGAAAATGGTGATGCTTAAATCTTATTGTTGTAAAATATCTTTCAATAATATTAAAGCTTCACCATTTTCCAAACAAATGAATAATTGACTTTTTTATGGTGGCAACCACTTATATACATATTAGTCCAGTAACTTTAGGTTTTCGCTAGGAATAAATTCGCATAGAGCTGAATTTTTGTATACACCTTCGTTTTGCCTTTATAAATAAGTTACCAAAAGTCCCCATCGATCCCCTGTGAGCATACTTTTTTACAGCCCACACAAGGTGCTAACAATTAGTTTTAGCTAGATATCTCTGTATATATTGTCTCTATGACTAAAATAATCATTATCAAATAGAAAGATTAGAAAATTATCTACAACAAAGATCTGATACCTTTTTTCGTACAAGTAATTGTTTTCACGTAGTATGGGGGTATTCTAGTCTAAAAATGTAAAATACCGATTTTATTTTTTTGCATTTTTTTAATAAATAGGAGTTCAAAAAAGATATGTACAAAACCCTAAACCCAAATTCCCAAAATTGACGAAGTTATAGTGGATTGAAAGAGATATGTAACATTGAATAGCCAACTATACGTAAACTTTGAACGCGTTTTTCTCGAAATTAAAAACTGAAATTGGCTGCCATAATAACTCAAGATCTACTGAACCGATTGACTTCAATTTTTCTGTGTACACAAGCTATTACTATCTATAACAGAATTGAGTAAATCAAATATTTTTGTTTTACGGGCAATGAAAGATTGAAAAAAAATAGTAACGAAAATTCTATAGACACTTTTCTAAACACCGCCATTTTTTTAATTTTCAATTTTTTTTTAAATTTTTTGCCACCCGCTATAGCCACACTTATATAGATAAAGAAATTAATTGGTTTTGTTTTTTCGAATGAACAGAAAAGCTATAATCATGGCAATCATTTGGAGACGTTTTTTTCACGTTGTACGTGGTTCATGTACAAGCGTAATAATTACTTATTATTATTATTTTTTTTTAATTTGTATAACTTGTCTAAACTTATATAAAAGTATATACAAAAAATCTATAGTAAAAAGTTTTATACTTTTTTGTCAAAAAATTCCCAAAAAAATCTTAATCAAAATTCATTCCTATATTATATTAATATAACATATACTTTTTGGCTATTGTAAATATTATAACAAATGTGTGAGGTGCCAAATTTTGTCAGTAGTTAGAACATACAAAGATGTATATTTTCTGCAAACTCCCTAGTAAAGTAGGCCCCGGAACACCCTCATCGAATAACCTAAAATATCGTTGTATAAGGATTTTATAAACAGACTGTATCTAATAAACGGAATGTCCGATCAATATCGTCTTTCACATATAAGACAGTTAATTATTTTTTACAAACATTTTGAAAGTATTTTAACTAAAAATTAACGAATTGTTTTCAAAATGACGGCTAAACTTAAAATTTTTCTTAAAAAAAAATATTTTTTTTAGTTTCACCGCAATTTTGAAAGGCATACAATTTAATTAGGATAAAATATTAATAAAAAGGTTGTAGAAGATTAAATTATCTGTCTAAAATGTGAAAAAAGATGTTGATCGGACATTCCGTTCACTAGATACAGCTGTTCACAAAATCCGTAAATAACGAAAATTTGGGGCCTTCGATGGGAATGTTCCGGAGCCTACTTTGCTAGGGAGTTTTCAGGAAATACACATGTCGGTATACTCTAACTATTGACAAAATTTGGAACCTCGCACATTCGGCATAATATTTACATTAGTCAAAAATTCTAAATTTCTTTTGTTAGTAGTATTTGATTAAGTCGTCACCTTTGCATCCAGTTTCCGTGAAAATTATAGTTCGTAAGAAAAACTATGAATAACCTTTTTTGTAGAGAATTTTCTAGTCTTCCCATTGTTATATGACTTTCACTATCGTAAAATCTATAAATACAGAGATATTTACATAAAACTAATTATTAGCACCTTTTGAGGGCTATAAAAAAGTATGCTCACAAGGGATCGATGGGGACTTTTGGCATATTATGTATGAAGACAAAAAGAAAGTGTATACAAAAATTCAGCTCTATGCGAATTTTTTCCTAGATACAGCTATTTTTCGTCTAAATGCTCTGGACTATATATAGTTTTCCGGAACCCATATAAACAATGTACAAAAAAAAGTTTATAGAAATTTTTTTACTGTCAATCAAAAGACAATTTATTTACAGTTCAATAAAACAAACAACAACAATTCAAGATATCAATCCCAACTTTTTTAGTACTATTCATAGTATGTATAAACACGGGACAGGTCAACTCGACGCATCCAACTCGGCGACGGTCAACTCGGCGCAGGTCAACTCGTCGCAGGCCAACTCGGCGACGGTCAACTCAGCGATAATAATAATTATTAGTTAATATATATTTTAACTAGAATTTGCCCACGGTTTCTCCCGAGTGTATTATGTATAAAATAGTTTTATCGGCTCTTACTTTAACAGAGGGAATGGGGGTGTGAATGGAAAAAATGAATGTTAATTTTTTAAATAAAAATAATCTGCCGTGTGCCACAGGACTTTCTTATACGTAATAATGACAGTGAACAGTGTGCGTGATTTTTATTTTATTGAAGGATATTTCTGACAAACTAATAAAAGATAGAGTAAAATGAATAAGACATAAACTATAGAAATATTATTTTATACATTATGTATCGAACGAATTTTGTTTAACATAATTACTAACAATAAGATGGAAACGGATGTTTACTCATGTAGTTTTTTTAGTTTTTTGAAATAAGACAAAAATGTTTTATATAAAAAAAAACGTTATTATCTATAGTTTATTCCCCATAATTTTTTCCAACATTTATGATTTAGCCAGAAGGGTGAAATTATATATTTAAGATAAACTTTCATCAGGGAAGACAACCACCTTATTTTTACAACAATCACAAAACCGGAAACGGATGTTTAGTCTTGTAATTTTTTGAATTTTTTGAAATAAGACAAAAATGTTTTAGATAAAAAATGTCGAGTATGTTCTTATCTATAATTTATTCCCCATACATTTTTTTCCAATACTTATGATTTAGCCAGAAATAATTTTTTTAAAATCATTATTTAGAATAATCTCTTATACTGGTTGTGCGGGTGATTTGACCGTACGGATCACGACTCATACCGTCAAGTCACCCGGCGACCACTGCAAACTAAATGAAATAGAGTGTAGTGTTTATTCTCAATATTACGTATAAGAAAGACCCATGGTACCTATCGCAAACACGTACAGTCTCTGTAATACGTATAAGAAAGTCCCATAACACTAATGGTAGATATTCTTCTCTGTTATGAACCATTTGAAATGTACTTAAAAACGAATACTTTGTAAAAAAAAAAATTAAATTTGTTTTTTCGAAAAAATGAATAGAACATAAATTATAGATAATAATATTACCGACAATTTTCAACTTTGTCATTTTTCTCTAATTCGCACTGTTTCAATGTAATTCGAAAAATTCAAAAATCGATGTAGGTAAACTTCCGTTTCCGGTTGAATGATCGTTTTCAAAAATGGGAGGTTTTCATCCCAGGAAAAATAAATCTTAAGTATAAAATTCCACCTTTCTACGATTTGTCGTATTTGAGTTACAGCGTCTACAGACAGACCGACAGACACACAGACATCATGGCGAAAATAGTCAGAATGGATTAAGGGAAGGTCAAAATTGATAATTCCATCAAAATCCGGATTTCGAAAAAAATCGCGTTTACTATACTACTTATACTATATGTATATTTCATATACATATGTAGGTATAAAGCCTAGTATACACTAGTAGACATGTTGCGCGATTTGTCTATAGACCGTTTTTTGTCTCGTCTAGCGTCCACACTACGATGTGAATTTCTCAGTCTTATCTTCGCAGTCTACCATGGAGGACATTGTTTTGTGTGGAATGAGTACCTGTTTAGTGCTAATTACAAGTGAAAGAACGCGAAAATGTAAACAATGTCACATTGTACTTTGCAGCCAGAGATTCCAGGGCCACTTTTTACCCGATTTTTGTAGTCAGGACTCGTAACATCCCACAAACAATAAGACGCATGGTAATCAATTAGTTTTAAAACTTTCTCGTTAGACCGCATGTTTTACCACAAAAAAACTGTAAAACTTTGGAAAATAACTGTAAACAGCCCAACCATACCACTCGATAGCTGTAGATCAGTGGTTCCCAAAGTGGTCCCTACGGACCCCAAGGGGTCCCTGGCATCGTTCAGGGGGTCCGTGGAAAATTAAATTCGATTTGGGGGTCCCTGAATAACGTCAGGGGGTCCGCGCACATTTTTATTATCATAGAATAAATAACAATGAATAAATTACACTGGCCGACAGACATTTTGCTGCAGGGTATACAACAACTTTTTAAGGGTAATTTGGACACGTTGAATCCAAAAATGACCACCATTTTGCTCAATCAGCTCTTGTTTTTGCAATATTGCAAAAAAAAAATTCGATATGCAAACATTCAAATTCGTATATATTGATACGGCACTGACGTATATATTATTACATAATATACACAAAGTGCATTTTTGTACAAATCTCTAAAAGGACAATACCGCCCGAGCTGCTTGTCGGATGCCGTCAAAGTAATAAACTTACCCTTGCCGGCAGAAGGGTCGTTTATGACGTCTGACACGGCTCGCCTACACAACCGTTCGGGAAAACCCAAATTCGCGCGCTAGCTAGCTACCCCCACTCTGGACTAAATACACTCAAAAGTGGGTATATAAGCGCCAGACAATTTTAAAGAAATCAGTCTCCTTCGGGACGGCTCGAAAGACGATCTAGGAGCCTCCTTCGGGAGTCTCAATGTTGATATAGGGGACTCGCTCCAAGTCTCAACGAAACAGCTCAGACATTTTGATAGACTCCTGACTGTTTCACTTTGATATTCACCGGGGATTATTATACGGCTGCAGGCCCGCAATCTTCATTGTTCCTCTGCAGTCAATAATCACCCACCTTTGATATTCAACGGGGATTATTATACGGCTGCAGGCCCGCAATCTTCATTGCTCCTCTGCAGTCAATAATCCCCCCCCCACTTTGATATTTACCGGGGATTATTACACGGCTGCAGGCCCGCAATCATCATTGCTCCTCTGCAGTCAATAATCCCCCCCACTTTGATATTCACCGGGGATTATTACACGGCTGCAGGCCCGCAATCTTCATTGCGCCTCTGCAGTTAATAATCCCCCCCACTTTGATATTTACCGGGGATTATTCCACGGCCGCAGGCCCGCAATCTTCATTGCGCCTCTGCAGTTAATAATCCCCTTTGATAGACCAAAGCCTCCCTGGTGGGTTTTCAACGCCAGGGTTCACCGCACGCCGCCCAAGGACGCCACCTCCAGGTCCATCCTCGAACGTCGCCTCCAGGCCCGCTCGCGGCCGCCCTCGCCGTCACGCACGCCATCCACGGACGTCATCCAGGACGCCACCTCCAGTTCTACCCTCGGACGTCGCTTCCAGGCCCGTTCACGGATGCCCTCGGCTTCACGCACGCCATCCACGGACGCCATCTTCAGGTCCGCCCTCGCCGTCTCCTACGACGCCGCCCACAACGCCGACACCCTCGCTGTCGCATCTGCCGCCCAGGCCTTCACGATCACCTACATCGTAACCCTCATCACACGACGCTCCTGCCGTCGTCGTCTCGCTGAGGCTTCCCCGGTCATCCGCACCCTGGACGCCAACAACGCCGAGACCTACTCCACACCAAGACGTAGCCAATTCGTCTCGTTATAATATATTTTATTATTATATTATACACACACACATTATTATATTTCTTTAATAAAAATACAAACGAACATCAACATTCTGTCTATCTCTCTCACACCATAACAAAACCACCCGCCCGTCGGATTCGTATCAATATATTTTTTTAATCAATGACTTCAACCAATGATCATTCAGAATGAAGCTATGGGTCTTAAGTCTTGGCATTTTAGGACGCCGCGCCGACCGCGCTGGCCGCTTCGATCGCCAGACACGCAATACTGATGTGTGTATATTATTTTCAAGGTTAAAAAAACACACATCAGTATTGCGTGTCTGGCGGTCGAAGCGGCCAGCGCGGTCGGCGCGGCGTCCTAAAATGCCAAGACTTTAATTGAACTAAAACAGTGGCGAGGCGTGATATTTTGAATAAGGGAAGCATATTTTGAAAAATAAGCCAAAATTTAAAAAAAAAATAAATAAAAAATAATCGGTGGAAACTCTCACGGTTGTTTTAATTTCCTGAAAACGTGAAAATAATTTCGCGACAGCGAAATATTTCTATAGACAGCAGATTATATTAGCAATTTTACCTAATATATACTTTAAAAACACAACAACAATAATATAGGTAATAAAATAACCGTATTAACAATGGGCTTATCACCCTCCCCCTCCCAATTAATACAAAAAAATCTAGTTATGAAAAAAATTTATAAAAAATGTTTTTTATTTATTTTTTTTAAATAAACTCTTATTTTTATTGTTGGAAATAACGGCTACTGGACGAGTGAGAATTATATAATATAACACAAAAATAGATTAAATAAAACAATAAACATTATTATTATAAAGAAAAATATTTTTCTAATGAACTATAAAAAAGTACCTATTTAATTTTTAATAAAAATATAATATTAAAAAAAACATGAATAATATATTTTTGTTACCTAAATAACCTAATAAATTATAAAAATGTCCAACTAAATATAAGTCAAACGCATAGCAGCATAATAAATCCGATGACAATCGAACGAAAACCTTTTATATTTTATGTATTGTACAATAGATTGCCTATATACAATGTTATATTTACCATAAGAACGGAGATGCGTTATCAATGAGTGCATACCCAGTCGAACGAAAACCTTTTATATTTTATGTATTGTACAATAGATTGCCTATATACAATGTTATATTTACCATAAGAACGGAGATGCGTTATCAATGAGTGCATACTGCATACCCAGTCAGTATTTTAACAAGTAAAACATACCTAAGAATTTTTTTCATTTTGTTGGTTTCTTTTCTTAATTAAATAAATAAAGGAGTGCTTAAATTTACATTTACTAATATAAATAAGCAAATCCGCTAATAAAAGGGCAACAATTATTATTATTAATTCAACAGACAAGCGAATATTTCAGTATATTTTAAACAAAAAATAATCATAATAGAGCAGTGCAAGCATGGTGCAGTCTCTCTCTGGAGCATGCACAATCACGTCTCTCTCTCTGTCTGAATCAGTTATGCTAGAGGTGCCGAAGTGTGTATATGTGTTTGCATAAGTGTATTGCGTATAGGTGTATGGTTTATTTGATTCTGTGGTAGGTATTATATTTTGATAATTGCGCGTGTAAATTAATATTAAATGCTATTATAATATTATGCATATAATAACGAATGTTCTAATAATTGTGTTTTTTTTAAATTATTTATTATGAATTGAAAAAAAAGTTTTGTTTTAATTTTCCCATTAAGTAAGGGAAGCACTGCTTCCCCTGCTTCCATGGACGCTTCGCCACTAACTAAAAAGCCTTAAATTATATACATTCATAAAGTTATTCCCTTCGAAAAAAATTTTTTAAACGAAAAAAATTCTATTTTTTAGCAAAAATTCGGCAATTTTCAAAATTCAAAGCGCATTAACATAAACAATTTTTGTCCAATTTTAATGTTATTCACTAAATTAGTAGCTTTATCTATCTTCTGCAATGTGTTAAAATTTCAACGTAACCGAATAAAAATTAACGAAGTGGTACTAAAATCAACTGTGCGTGTCAAAATTTAGTAGTTTTTCACCCAAGGTCCGTGGGAAAGTTTTGACTATGAAAGGGGGTCCGTGGGCAAGTTTTGACTATGAAAAGGGGTCCGTGGGCCAAAAGAGTTTGGAAACCACTGCTGTAGATGCCGTGTCTCGTCTATAGACAGCGAGTGACGTCCACACTGCCAAAATGTTGCGCAGCATGTCTAACGTTGCATGTGGTCTCCCATTCCGATCGGGAGACCTTAGACATGCGATTTTTGGTCTCGCAACAGGCTCGTAGACGGGGATTGGTCTATAGACATGCCTACGAGACAACCTTAGACACGTCTCAGAGACCAGAATCGCGCAACATGTCTACTAGTGTGTACTAGCTTAAAGTAAAAATTATAAACAGCAATTCTGCCAAAAAATAGAAATATATTGGTATATATTAATTTTTATAATGTTTGTTATATCTGAAAGTCATTTTTTTACAGATGAGTTGTCAACAATTAAACATTAAGCAGCTGGAATAGCTTATTGTTCGATTTGAATAAGAAACAACGGATTATTCATTTTTCATTTGTTATTTGTTATTTTATGATAACGAGAAAATTTGCCACCAAATTTCTTAACCTTAATATGTTTTTGAAACTACTATTAAATTATATGCTATATTCATTATTTAACAGAATTTTATATAATCTGATATATGAGTTTAATTTCAAAAAATGATTGTTGCAAATTATAATATTTAGATTTTAAATTTAAAAAAATTGTCACAAATTGTAGATGAAAAAAAATAAGGGTTAACTTTTTTATCCATACCCCATCCCTCCCGTTCAAATAGGGACCGATTAATTAAAAAATGTATACATAATACACGCGGGTGAAGCCGCGGGTAAATTCTAGATTAAAATATATATACTAATACATAATTATTACTATCGCCGAGTTAACCGTCGCTGAGTTGGCTTGCGACGAGTTGACCTGCGCCGAGTTGACCGTCGCCGAATTGACCATCGCCGAGTTGGATGCGCCGAGTTGACGCGTACCCGTATAAACATGTATAAATATTACTGTATATACATACAGGATAAGTCATAAGATAGTATTTCTTTGATATCACCTCTGTTTCATAATTAGAGAACATTTTTAATTTTTAATGATATATCAACAGTGGCGTCGCTAAGGGGGGGTGGCCCACCCCGGGTGTCACCATTAAAGGGGTGACACCCATCATCTTAATCTTAATATATATAAATTACGTGTCACATGTTCCTCCGCTATGGACTCCTAAACTACTTAACCGATTTTAATCAAATTTGTACACCGTGTGCAGTTTGATCCAACTTGAAATATAGGAAGCCTCCTATGGGAAATGGGGGGGGAGCTTGCCCCCCCCCCCCCCCCTTTTTAAAGAGAGTTCCCACTTTTTTACGGTGGTGGTGGGGGGGGGCTGTAAAGCTTCCTATGGGAAAAGGGGTTGGGGGGGATTCGCCCCCCCCCCTTTTTTAAATAGAATTCCCACTTTTTTACGGTGACAGTGGTGGGGGACTGTAAAGCCTCCTTTGGGAAATGGGGGGGGGGCTTTGCAGTAGTAAACGAATTCAATATTCATAGTTAAGACAGGACAACGTCTGTCGGGTCAGCTAGTATATGTATATTTTGTCGGTTACAGTCTCTTGATAATTTTTATTTTTAAATTGTCAGTCATCAATCTTTTTTCACAAAACTTTCCTTTTTTAGTCACCATCTATAACTTACAGAGGTGACACCCATTTCATAAGCAAAAAATAGAACTTATTGCTCATTTTTTCGTTTGCTTCAACTTTCAAGGGGTGGCACCCATTTCATATACAAAAAATAAAACATATTGCCCTTTTTATCGTTTGCTTTAATCTTCAAGGGGTGACACCCATTTCATATGCAAAAAATAAATCTTATTGCCCTTTTTATCGTTTGCCTTAACATTCAAGGAGTGGCACCCTTTTGGGTGACACTCGTCACATCTTAAAAAATGAAGCCTTTTGGGACATTTTTTGGGATATTTTAAGCTTTCGTAAAATGTGTAAAGAAAATTTAACCAATTGCCTTTTTTTGGTAATTGAAAGTTTAAGGGGTGATAACCGTCCAATTTATTTAAAAAAAAATTCTGTCGTTAAAAATTCACAAGGGGTGACACCCACTTAATGTACAATTTTTTTTTTACTTTTTTATTGGGGGGGGGGTGATACTCTCGATTTCCGCCCCGGGTGTCACCTCCACTAGCGACGCCACTGTATATCAATGTATCAGTATACTACAGTGTGTTGATAAAGTAAGGAACAAAATTCATAACTGCGTCATTTAATGTTTTCAAGCAAAACGCTCGGACACGTCGATTAGTATTTTTAGTTGCGGATTTGTTGACTTAAGAAAATTGTATACCATATCTCTAAAATCAGCGGTTTATGGAATAATTACGTTTGAAATGTGTCTCAAGATGAATATATGCAGTCATCATTGATTTTTTTTAATGGAATATCCTGTATATTATAACATTTTTGAACTGTACAGTAAATTCTGAACTCTTTTTGTACAGCATTCCACAGCTCTAAAATCAGTAGTTTTTGGAATAATGACGTTAAAAATGGTATAAATAAATAAAAAAAACAATGAGTGTGTACTTATGTACACACGTTAGAAGTTATACTTCTTTGGATGATTGAAAAATAACTACGAATAATCTTAATAACAATAATCTGCCGTTTGCTTTATAAAAATTTAATTTAATTATAATATTTAATTAATATAGGCAATACTCTTTACAGTTGTGTTATTTAAGTAAAAATCTTTATTGTCTATGAATGTTAATACACTCATCGCTTGATTTCACAACGTTGTTGATAATTGAACCGCTTGAATTGACAACGTCGAGAGGGGTCCCCACCACCGTGCCGACCTTAACGTTGATTGGTGAATTTAAATTACGCGCGGATATAGCAATCACGGTAGTATTATGGAGGAGATTGGAGAAGGTTGGCAAATCGCGCGTTTGACCCGTTACGAAATCAAGCGGTTACGAAATCGAAGGTTACGAAATCGAGAGATGAGTGTACGTCATAGTTTTTTTGATATAGGCAATACTCTTTACAGTTGTGTTATTTAAGTAAAAATCTTTATTGCTAATTTTGTCAATAGGCAATACCTTTTTTGATATAGGCAATACTCTTTACAGTTGTGTTATTTATTCTGTGTTTTCAGTCCCGGGCTGAATATTTCACCGCATAAAATTTCGTTACAATTTCGTTACATTTTCGTTACATTACTAATTTCATTTCCGTTACATTACTGATTTCATTTCCGTTTTCAATTTTTACCCTCAACGTCCCTAAAGAAGTATAACTTCAAAAATTAATTAACTTTAATAATAAAATATACAAAAGAAATAAAATTATTTCAAAAACCACTGATTTTAGAGCTGTAGTAAGTTGTACAAAAAGTGTGCAGAATTTACTGTACAATTCAAAAATGGTATAATATACAGCAGCGTTTCTCAACCTTTAAGTATTTGCGACCTTTTAGAGATATGGTATGCTGTACAAAAAGTGTTCAGAATTTATTGTATAATTCAAAAACTGTATAATATATAGGCTGTTCCATTTAAAAAAATCAATTATGACTGCGTATGTTCTTCTTGAGACACCCTGTATACAATTTTCTTATGTCAAAAAATCCGCAACTAAAAATACTAATCGACGTGTCCGAGCGTTTTGCTTGAAAACGTTAAATGACGCAGTTATGAATTTTGTTCCTTACTTTATCAACACACTGTACAGGGTGTCCCATTTTAATCTATCACCCCCCTAATTTTTTTTATCTATCAATAAAATCAAAAAATGCTTCAAATAAAAGTTGTTTGGTTTTGAGGGGGACCCAAAATGGCGTTATTAATTTTTTATTTTTTGGACGTCTTCATGGTCAAATAGGCCCAACTTTTTTTTCAAATGGAAACCTATATTTTTTATTACGGTATCTTATTGTTTGGAAAAAAACAAGTAGTTTTTTGTTTCAAAAAAATTTTTGTATGACTTCATTTTTTTTTAATATTAAACAAAATAATTTTAGATTTTAGATTTTTACTAATTTTTTACTCGAAACCCATTAACTTTAGAGGAAAAATGTAAAAAACAAAAAATGTTTATTTTAATATGATATAACTAGGATAATTATATCAGGATTTTTTGTTAACTTTTGCTCTTCAAAATATTAAAGCAAATAAAAAATAAAATAAAAAATCTGAAAAAAATTTCCTAGTTATATCATATTAAAATAAACATTTTTTGTGGTTTACACTTTTCCTCTAAAGTTAATAAGTTTCGAGTAAAAAATTAGTAAAATTCTAGAATCTAAAATTATTTTGTTGAATATTAAAAAAAAATGAAGTCATACAAAAAATTTTTTGAAACAAAAGCTACTTGTTTTTTTTCAAACAATAAGATATTGTAATAAAAAATATAGGTTTCCATTTGAAAAAAAAAAAGTTGGGCCTATTTGACCATGAAGACGTCCAAAAAATACAAAATTAATAACGCCATTTTGGGTCCCCCTCAAAACTAAACAACTTTTATTTGAAGCATTTTTTGATTTTATTGAGAGATAAAAAAAAATAGGGGGGTGATAGATTAAAATGGGACACCCTGTGTAATAATACAATTTACACTAGGGTGACCGGATCTCATAGAGGAGGAAAAAAAATGTCGGAATCTTATTCGTCTGGACCCCACAAAACGATTCCCCTTTCCAGATATTGAGATAGCCGAAATTTGAGCTCGATTAAACGACCTTAACCCGTGCCGCTCGTCGCTCAAAGTTTGAAAAAATCCAAATTTTTTGCCAAAAAGCTAACATATGGAGCCATAACTCCAGAACGGTAAATAATAAAAACACGTTTAATATCTCAAAAGAAAGCTAATGTTGTTCTTCAAAATTTATATTCTATACATAATTGTTCTTATTTTAAGTCAAACCGAGTTACAACAGCCTTTAGCCCCAAAAAGGTGACCTGGTACCACTAGGAGAATACTTCGTATATTTTGTTATTAAGTGATAAATTTTGCTTATTTTTGGTATATTTTTGAGTTTTAAGTAGAAATATAATAAAAAAACAAGTAATACTGATAACTTAGCCCCAAAAAGGTGACAGGGCCGGATTTAAAAATTGTGTAAAATATTTAAAAAGGTAATAGTATGGACCAAAATAAGCAAAAAACTTCTAATAAACATGTGTCCGAAAATTTTTCGTGAGAGAACTACAGCCCTTCAAAAATTTGGCTCAAAATGAGTTTTTATTTACATAATATCTAGAGAACCCATTCTGATATTTTATTTTATATATATATATATTTATTTTATATATTATGAAATTTGGTATTCGTATCGATTTCTCGTATTAACCATGTAGCGACATTCGCGACATCTCACACGTTGAAATTTCTTAAATTTTATTTTTAATATTTCGTACTATTTTTATTCCTTTATTTAAGTTTGCCGACAAATATTATTTACTTTTACAACGTGTCTAGACTTACATTTTTCAACAAATTCTTTAATCTTTCTTAATCCTCTGTAGTTTATTAGTAACACGTACGCTTGGGTATTTCCGGTCGGCTTATCGTCTAATTTACCTTAAGTGCAGTTTTACAGTAATCAAAGACAAGCCGCCCGACCCTTTCTTTGGGTTATTCCAATTTCAAGTTCACGCGGTATGTTCCCCTTCTCTAAATATCTATCGCTATCCTTGTCTAACGATCCTAAGACAGGATAGTTCATTTTCTAAAACAGATACTTGGTCTTCGCTCTTAAGACAGTAAACATCTCGCTGCAGTACTCTCGCGCTCGTTACATTACAATACATAACATCAACATTCTTACAACAACAACAGTGTAACTTACAATAAATAAATATACATATTCAAAACTACAAAGTGTTATAATTTTATAAATATCGTTTGTCTCGTACACCAGTCACTAAAGTGGTGACCCCGACGTGATTTGATCGCAACCGACGTGATTTGATCGCAACCGACGTGATCTGTCCGCGCACTACGTGAATTTATCCGCGACCGACGTGAAACATAGTGACGTGTTGTGTTTTTCTCGCGTGATATTGACAATTCACAGTGCTATTGACAATTAAAAATAGTGATTTGTGTATTCGACAAACTTTTATTAAGTGCAACTGACAATTATTATTTTTTTTTGTAAATCGTGCTTTTCGTGTGTTGTGATTAACAGAAAACTTTTTTAACATGGCGTTACAAGGTACACATAATCTCGCAGAGAACGAAGAGAGTGCGTTAGCTATCAATCGCGTAACCGTCCGTATACCGCCGTTTATTCCATCAGACCCAGAACTTTGGTTCTCGATGGTGGAAGCGAATTTCGCGAGTGCGGGCGTAACGACCGACGCTACAAAATTCGGGTATGTTACGAGTGTCTTAGAGCCGCGATTCGCGCTCGAAGTGAGGGACATAATAGTGAATAAGCCGGCAACAGATGCATACGCGACGCTCAAATCAGAGTTAATTAAGCGCCTCAGCACGTCGCAGGAACAAAAGACTCGCCGCCTTCTCGAGCTCGAGGAAATGGGTGACAGGAAGCCGTCACAGTTTCTCCGCCATCTCCAAGGACTCGCAGGAACATCGGTGCCAGAGAGTATGCTGCGTACCCTGTGGTGCGGACGACTACCCGCCAACGTGCAGGCTATTCTCGCTGCACACAAAGACCTCAGTCTCAACAAAATCGCTGACTTAGCGGACTCTATCATGGAGTTAACATCGCATCGACCGACGATCGCGGAAACCACAACCCAGGTCGCGACAAGCGACCTTATATCAACACAATTACGGCAGCTGGCACTAACGTTAAGCCAGGAAGTTACTGCCATGCGAAGGGAAGTGAACGAACTTAGAAGTGAGATAAATTATCATCGTAGTAGATCGCGGTCTCGCACACGACCACAATCCCGCGATCGCAGCCACGTCCAAGATGTATGCTGGTATCACCGCACATTCGGCCAGGGCGCAAGCAAATGTCGGCAGCCATGTTCATTTAACCAGACCAGTTCGGGAAACGCGACGGGCAGTCGTTAATGGCGACGGACGACACCTGCCCTACGACATCGCGCCGCATTTTCATAACTGACAAGTCGACGAAAACACAATTCTTGGTGGACACCGGAGCCGATCTATGCGTGTTTCCTCGTTCATACCTACGAGGGCCGCAAGAAAGGTCTTCCTATGAACTTGCTGCAGCCAATGGAACGCCCATATCGACATACGGTACGAGAACGTTCACACTCGACTTCGGACTACGCCGCGACTTCACATGGAGGTTCGTGGTCGCTGACGTATCAAAACCAATCGTTGGCGTTGATTTTCTGGCATACTACAATTTACTTGTGGATGTGAGAAATCGACGCCTGCTCGACGCCACGACACGCATAACCACGCAGGGACAAGCTGTCGTAGCCAAATACGATGTACTGGGAATCAAAACGGTGTCCGGAACATCGACGTTCCACGAACTGCTGCTGCAATTCCCCGACATCACACGTCCGGTCGGCGCAGTTAAGGAATTACGACACCAGACAAGACATCATATCAAGACTACGCCAGGACCTCCCGTCGCTCACAAACCGCGACGTCTCGCACCAGACAAATTAAAAGCGGCCAAACAAGAGTTCGACGCGATGCTAAAGCTCGGGATCGCTCGACCATCAAAAAGCTGCTGGGCATCTCCGCTTCACCTGGTGCCCAAGAAAAACGAAGAACTGCGACCCTGTGGAGATTATCGTGGCTTGAACGCAAGGACGGAGCCGGATCGATATCCCGTCCGTCACATTCAAGATTTCGCACAGGCTCTCCAGGGAAAAACTATTTTTTCAACAATCGACCTAGTGCGCGCGTTCAATCAGATTCCTGTCGTTGAAGAGGACATCCCTAAAACAGCCATCACCACACCGTTCGGATTGTTTGAGTTCCCGTATATGACCTTTGGTTTACGCAACGCGGCTCAAACATTCCAACGTTTCATCGACGAGGTGCTGCGTGGCCTAGACTTCTGCTATGCCTACATCGACGACATACTCATAGCGTCTTCGTCGGAAGAAGAGCACCTGGACCACCTGCGGATTCTTTTCGCCCGCCTTCAGGAATACGGCGTGGTTGTGAACCCGGCTAAGTGCGTGTTCGGTCAGCCTGAAGTGACATTTCTGGGCTACCTTATTTCAAGCGCAGGCACACGACCGCTACAGGATAAAGTTGAAACTATACGCAATTATCCGCAGCCTTCGACCGTGAAGAAACTCCGTCAGTTTTTGGGTATGCTGAATTTCTATAGGAGATTCATACCCAAAGCTGCTCAAGTCCAGGCACCTCTTAACGACCTTCTCCAGGGGAATGTGAAAGGGAAAGCTCTGATCACCTGGAATCCGGAAACAGAACGTGCTTTTGAGCAATGCAAGGAAAGTCTTGCACAGGCTACCTTGCTTGCTCATCCCAAAATCGACGCACCGCTAGCAATATTCTGCGACGCATCAGATTATACCATCGGTGCCGCACTTCAACAACGACTCGACGACGCCTGGCAACCACTGGCGTTCTTCTCCAGGAAGCTGAATTCCGCCGAACGAAAATACGGTGCGTACGACCGCGAGCTACTCGCGATATACTCCGCGGTTAAACATTTCCGTCATATGATTGAAGCTCGCACATTCACCATTTTCACGGATCACAAACCGATTACGTTTGCATTCAAGAAGAAGGATGGTCAGTGCACTCCTCGGCAGTTTCGGTACCTCGACTTTGTGGGACAATTCACCACCGACATCCGGCACGTAGCCGGCCAAGACAACGTTGTCGCCGACGCATTATCACGCGTCGAAGAGGTTGAAGCTACTCTCGACCTCGAGGCACTCGCACTGGCACAGAAAACTGACGAGGAGATCAAAACATTAAAAAACGCAAACACAACGAGCCTTCAAATGAAACTTGTTAAAATACCAAATACTGATGTCACATTACTTTGCGACATTTCAACATCCACAGCTCGCCCATTCGTCACAACGCAATTTCGCCGAGCCGCATTTAACGCAGTGCACCGACTCTCTCACCCAGGTGTTAAAGCGACAGTCAAGCTCGTGACGCAACGTTACGTCTGGCCGTCAATTAAAAAGGATTGCACAATGTGGGCCCGTAGCTGTTTAGAATGTCAAAAATCGAAAGTCACACGACACGTTTCATCGACTCCTGGAACCTTCACGTTGCCATCTGCGAGGTTCGAGCACGTGCACATCGACATCATCATCATGCCGAGTTCGGAAGGCTGCAGATATTGCCTTACCTGCGTCGATCGCTTCTCTCGCTGGCCTGAAGCCATACCTCTCGAAAACCAGGAAGCTGAAACAGTCGCCCGTGCATTCTACGCTAACTGGATTGCACGCTTCGGTACACCACTCCGTGTAACAACCGACCAGGGAAGACAGTTCGAGTCATACCTGTTCAAGCATTTAAACCGCCTGACTGGTACGACTCACCTGAGAACGACTGCATATCACCCTGCCGCCAACGGCATGGTTGAACGTTTTCACCGTCAACTGAAAGCTGCGATAAAATGTCACAACGAGCGATGGACGGAAATTCTACCAACGGTGATGCTAGGGATTCGCGCTGCCTGGAAGGAGGACCTCCAAGCTTCAGCAGCCGAAATAGTCTACGGAGAACCTCTACGCCTTCCCGGAGAATTTTTATCAAACCGTCTCTCGGACAACAATAACGACGACACAACTAATCAATTCATTAAAGACCTAAAACAACATTTAACGACTTTGCGTCCAACCAATGGCACGCAGCATGGCAACAAACGCACTTTCGTTTTTAAAGATCTAACCACAACTCAATACGTGTTCGTTCGCCATGACGGACCAAAATCACCACTCCAGAAACCATATGAGGGCCCTTTCAAAGTTGTCAAACGAAGTGATAAAACTTTCATCGTTCATATGCGTGGCCGCGACGTTACAGTATCCATCGATAGACTCAAGCCAGCATACATCACATCAGACGATGCAATTGATGACGACATCCACGGCGAGAAGACAAACGACGCAGACATTGCATCTCGAGTTCCAGTCATTCCCGCCCACCAGCCCGAAGTTCAGCCAGACGAAGGAGTACGACGAACACGGTCAGGTAGACGCGTCCGCTTCACGGACCGTCTACAGATAGGTTTTTCGTGATTTAAATCACTGGCAGGGGGGTACTGTAGCGACATTCGCGACATCTCACACGTTGAAATTTCTTAAATTTTATTTTTAATATTTCGTACTATTTTTATTCCTTTATTTAAGTTTGCCGACAAATATTATTTACTTTTACAACGTGTCTAGACTTACATTTTTCAACAAATTCTTTAATCTTTCTTAATCCTCTGTAGTTTATTAGTAACACGTACGCTTGGGTATTTCCGGTCGGCTTATCGTCTAATTTACCTTAAGTGCAGTTTTACAGTAATCAAAGACAAGCCGCCCGACCCTTTCTTTGGGTTATTCCAATTTCAAGTTCACGCGGTATGTTCCCCTTCTCTAAATATCTATCGCTATCCTTGTCTAACGATCCTAAGACAGGATAGTTCATTTTCTAAAACAGATACTTGGTCTTCGCTCTTAAGACAGTAAACATCTCGCTGCAGTACTCTCGCGCTCGTTACATTACAATACATAACATCAACATTCTTACAACAACAACAGTGTAACTTACAATAAATAAATATACATATTCAAAACTACAAAGTGTTATAATTTTATAAATATCGTTTGTCTCGTACACCAGTCACTAAAACCAATTATAATTTAGACCAGGGATGTATGGGGTCAGTGGGCCCATCGATTTTTATGTAATATTGTTTTATTCTTTAATTTTCCTTGAATAAGGGACTTATATAAGATTACATGACACAATATACACAAAAATATATTTTGCTTATTTGTCATAGGATTAACCGTTTTCGAGAAATATCGATGGTAAACAAAGCATGCAGAATTTAACTTAATACGGATGCTTCAAATTACAAATAATAAATTTATATTCTTGTTCTATGATTAAAGGTAAGAAAAAAGTTCATATAAAGAAACTTCCTAATATGAATCCTCTTAGATCGATAGCCAGTTCTATTACTGTTACACGTACTTTACTAACTTGACTAAAAAACGAAATTAAAAATGGTTATTTGTTGATAAGGATGCATTTTTTGCAGTAACTTTTTGTCTTAATTTTTATCATAGAACAAGAATATTAATTTATTATTTGTAATTTGAAGCATCCGTATTAAGATAAATTCTGTATGTTTTCTTTTCCTTCGATATTTCTTGAAAACGGTTAATCCTATAGTCCAAGAGCTGATCGCCACCTCGACTAAGGTGCTCGATAGTAAAGTATGAAAACCTACGTCTGCCGGGGCTAGCGCGGTTGCATAAAACCGGAAACGGATGTTTACTAGAGAAATTTTGGAATTATTCGAATTATTTTTGAAACGGTGCATGCACTGTAGAAAAAAATGTTTTAGATCAAAGTTGTAGAAGGTACTTTTATCTATATATTATGTTATATCCATTCCCCCCCCCAAATTTGTTTTTAGAAAATAAACAATTTTCTAAAAAAAAATATTTTTTTCGATTTATTTAGATAAAAGTTGTAGAGAACGTTATTTTCTTTAATTTATGTTCTATTCTTTTTTTGTATCTTTTATGAATTAACCAAAAAAATAATAATTTTAGTTTTAAGGATGTATGGCACGTACAGTCTGAGTCAACAATAATGTAAATCTAGATGCAATGGACAATCAAAATCAAATTATGAATTATTCACTTTAAATGCTTGTAGGAAAGTCAAATTCGTTTATAAACTACTTAAGGTAGTTGGTCCGTAAACATGTTTTCGTCAGATTTTGTTTAAATTGCACAGGAATATTCCCTAGATTAATATCTGAAAAATAGCCCATTTTTATTAAAATTGACCATCTCAAAGTCATGAAAAACGATCTCAAAGTTTATATTTTTAACACAGCTTATATGGACTAACCGTACACTAACGTAACGTTTTATTAGATAAAATTTGAACGTAGCGTCAGATTTTCATAAAAAACTGACATGTTGTATATTTATATGAAAGAAAACAGTATACAAAAAATTGGAATTATTGACCATCCCGTTATTAAGATTTAACCAGATTTAACTACCAAACCATCACATAAATTACAGTATTGTTGACAATGTGGCAACAACGTATTCATTTGATTATAGTAAAAAATACACGAAATAATAAAATAATTTTTTACAAAATATGATAAGTGAATTGAAGCAGTGGCGGCGTAAGAGGGGGGCGGCCCGCCCCGGGTGCCAAGCACCAAGGGGTGACAAAGTATTCTTTAAATACTCTGGAAAGTGTGTAGAACATGTCATTAAGATCATAAATGAAAATAAAAATATTGAATTGACCAAAAAAAATAAAAATAAAATAAAGGACATTTTTTTATAGAAGAAGGTGGAAAAAAAAACATAAAACTGAAATTGATATTGAGTTGAGAACGAATGAGCGTTGCCATGATCATTTCTCTAAATTAAAAATATGTACTCATGGCCTAATGTGATCACATTATGATGGACCAACTACCTTAACAATATTAGTACTTATGTTTAAAACCTTATATCCCATTTTTAACTGTTATTTTACAATTTTAGTCAAAAAATTAATATTTGTGTTGATTGCATAAAAAAAAATTATTCTGAATTTATCTGTCAGATTTAAAAACAAAAGAATCATTTTATTATTATAAATGACAGAAATTCAAATATTATTTAATAACATTGTTTAGAACAGTGGTTCTCAAACTCTTTTGGCCCACGGGCCCCTTTTCATAGTCAAAACTTTCCCACAGACCCTGGGTGAAAAACTACTAAATTTTGACACGCGCAGTTGATTTTAGTACCACTTCGCCAATTTTTATTTGATAACGTTGAAATTTCAACACAATGAAGATAGATAAAGCTACTAATGTAGTAAATAACATTAAAATTGGATAAAAGTTGTTTGTGTTAATGCGCTTTGAATTTTGAAAATTGCCGAATTTTTGCTAAAAAATAGATTTTTTTTCGTTTAAAAAATTATTTTCGAAGGGAATAACTTTATGAATGTATATAATTTAAGGCTTTCTAGTTCAATTAGGACACATAGCTTCATTCTGAATGATCTTTGGTTGAAGTCATTGATTAAAAATATATATATATACGAATTTGAATGTTTGCATATCGAAAAAAACATTTTTTTGCAATATTGCAAAAACAAGAGCTGATTGAGCAAAATGGTGATCATTTTTGGATTCAGCGTGTCCAAATTACCCTTAAAAAGGTGTTGTATGCCCTGCAGCAAAATGATGTCGGCCAGTGTAATTTATTCATTGTTATTTATTTTAACTTCCATATTAATAAAAATGTGCGCGGACCCCCTGACGTTGTTCAGGGACCCCCAAATCGATTTTAATTTTCCACGGAACCCCTGAACGATGCCAGGGACCCCTTGGGGTCCGTAGGGACCACTTTGGGAACCACTGGTTTAGAAAATACGTAGAATATACAAATACAATGAAAACAATAATATTAGTAGTTTATATGCTTTAATATATGAAAAACTATGTAATAAAACAAATCATTACATTTAAGAACGCCATTTTTTATTTATTTTTTTTAATATTTTTCATCAATAATTATTATTTTTCTCGGAATTTAGGTCTGAAAGAATATACATTTTTTTATGAAACTTGTTGCTAAATATGTAAGTGACGTGTTGTGAAAATTTCAAATTTTTCTCGGTGCTTGAACCATGTGTTTTATTAAAATTTAACCGTCAATACATCATTCTGCCATAAGAGCCCATGTTAATTTCTTTAATTTAAAAAAAATAATTACTCTCAAACTATGTAGTAGAACCTTCTGAAATTTTGTGTGGGTACTTAAGTTTTATTAAGGAATAACTCCTCCAAATTTAAACCATTTCTCGGTGAAATGAGATACCTGCCATACATCCTTAATTTAAAAATAATTTTAATAATCTATGACAGCGGTTTTAAACTGGGGTCCGCGGACCCCCGGGGGGCCGCCAAACTTTTACGGGGGTCCGTGAAACATTTTTGGCAAAAAATTAATTTATATAAAGTACTTTTATATTTCTATTTATCAGTGATTAATAAGTATCTAACGACCTTTTTTGTTTTTCTATCAGGGTTGGGGGTCCCTGAAAAATAACTGTTCAAAAATGGGGTCCCCAGACCACATAAGTTTAAGAACCACTGATCTATGACAATGGAGGAATTTATTATTATACAACTGTCAAAATTGAAGTCTAAGAATAAAATAAAATAAAATAAATCGAAAAAATTAATTTTTTTTAGAAAATCAAATTTCCTAAAAACAAATTTTGGGAGAGAAAATGGATAGAACATAAATTATAGATAAAAGTACCTTCTACAACTTTGATCCAAAACAATTTTTTCTACTGTGCACCGTTTCAAAAATAATTTGAAAAATTCAAAAATTTCTCTAGTAAACATCCGTTTCCGGTTTTATGCAACCGCGCTAACCCCGGCAGACGTAGGTTTTTATACTTTACTATCATTAAATAAACAATATAAAAAAATTTAGCTTTGTGACGAGCACCTTAGTCGAGGTGGCGATCAGCTCTCCGATTATTATGACAAATAAGTAAGATTTGTGTATATTATGTAATCTTATATAAGTACCTTATGCAAGAAAAAATGAATGAATAAAAAAATACTAGATAAAAATCGATGGGCCCACTGACTCCATACATCCCTGGTCTAAATCATAATTGATTAATACGAGAAATCGATAACACTTATTATTACCAAACGGAATTTAAAATTTCATAATTTTATCAGAAAGGGTTCTCTAGATATTAAATAAAAACTCATTTTGAGCAAAATCTTTGGAGGGCTGTAGTTCTCTCACGAAAAATTTCCGGACACATATTTATTAGAAGTTTTTTGCTTATTTTGGTCCATACTTCATACTACAACCTCTTTAAATATTTTACACTCTTTTTTTAACACCCGGTATATGACCACAGAAAGTGGCATACACCAATCAAAAAGTGCAGCGTTTTTTAATGTACCATATGTACTAGAATATTTCTACCAAAAATCATATCATTTTCTTCTGAAATATATACAGGCCCCTCTTTCCCATTGGGCACTCTGGGCACATGCCCAGGGCCCCGCGATCGATAGGGACCCCCATATCACCAAACGATAACCAATATTTATTACCGAAAAACATATTTATTTCGAAAAAATCAAACGATAATGACATTAATGACTGACTACAATACCTACTTGCTTATTAGCTTTTGCATGCGCGAAGCTACTCTACTCTCGCCCGAAAATCAGGCTTTTCGATTACAGCATGTTTAGATAAATTTAAATATAAAAAATACAATTTAATAGTATACTAATTACCTACACTGTTTTAAAGAAAAATCATCTATGTAGTTTTTCATGTACTTAATTTTTGAAGTGAAAACTTCTTTAGCTCCGTCGGTGATTTGAAAAATATCAGGTCAGTCCATAAGTTCGTGCGTATTAATAGCATGCATGGAATTCATTATGACTTATTTACTAAACCAATACAATTTTGAACCTGTCGAAACTTGTCATCGTTTGACTAACATATTATTCAGTTCATCACCAACTTTCGTAAATATCGAACGCATTTTAGTACCCATATAAGATGAATATAGATAATCAGTACAAATGTGCTATGCTACATTTTTTTATTTTCGTGTGGTGAATCTTCCAGGTCTGCAGGGATAAAAATTAATAGTGTACATGGTGACATACTATTAATAATAACAATAATTTATTCTGTAGGTATAAAAAAATACATAGAATAAGTCAGACATAAGAATAAAAAATTTAAAAATACAATTACATTAGGTATAGATTAAAAATATATATATTATTCATGATTTAAAAATATTCACTGATTTTGTAGTGACACGAATCCAACAAGAACGACTTAAACTTTATCTTAAAACTTTTTAAAGGTAATGATTTTAAATCATTGGGTATTTTATTGTAAACACGTATTATGGTATTGAATATACTTTGATTAATGACTGTTAATTTTGATTGCATTAATGTATGTTCATTTTTATGGCGAGTAAAATGACCGTGACTTGGTAAATTGCCTCTAAACAAATCACTGTGCTTCTTCATAAAAATAGCACATTCGTAAATATACAAGTCAGCTAAGGTGAGAATCTTTAATTTACTAAAAAGAGGTCTGCATGAGTCTCTTAAACTGACACCACACATCAATCTAATACAACGTTTTTGTATCATGAAAAGTTCGGTATTATTAGACGCGTTGCCCCAAAAAATAATACCATACATTAGATTCGATTGAATGTATGCATAATAAATATTTAACAGAACATTAAGAGGAACTGTTTTCTGCATGGCCTTAATCATATAACAATATTTAGCAATTTTTTTACAAGTTTTTCCACATGATCAGTCCAACTGAGGGTGTAGTCTATGTAGATACCCAGGAATTTTACACAATTTTGTGTGGGTATATTGTAAACAACGTCCGGGAAGTTACCAAATTTACCAAATCTCATTATCTGGGTTTTAGAGGTATTTAATTTAAGCCCATTGTTGTTAAACCATTCTGTAATCATAGTTAAAGAAAATTCAATATTTGTAAGTAGTGTTGTGGAGTTTTCATGGTTATAAATTATGGTAGTATCATCAGCAAAAAGTATAGTTTTTTCATTAATGAAATTTGGTAGGTCGTTAATGTAGAGCAAGAAAAGAATAGGCCCCAATATTGAACCTTGTGGTACACCGGTATTTATAATTAGATGATTAGAATTTATTGCTAAACATTGATTATTAATTTGGCAGTTTAATCTGACAAGTTGAGATCTATTATGCATATAGGAATCAAATAGTTTTAAAACAGTTCCTCTTATACCATATGTTTGCAGCTTGTGTAACAATAATTCTTTATCAATACTGTCGAAGGCTTTTGAGAGATCAAGAAATACTGCTACCGGAAAATTATGATTGTTCCAGGCTCTCTGGACAGTATCAATAGCTTTAAATATAGCAAGGTTAGTGCATCAAAACCAAAGTCTTTCTACAGCAATTGAATAAAAAAGCTACCTGTAAGATGGCGAGACATTGTAGATAATGGAGGAAAATATATAATTGATTAAAATGTTAAATTATATTTTTTTATATTATTTAAAAATTTACCAAAAAATACGCACGAACTTATGGACTGATCGATATATAGATTTTGAATAGTGATTAACGATTTTGCCCATCTCAAATCTAGAACTAATCTGTGAATGCTGATAAAGTTACTTTTGGGGATTATGTTATATTATCTATAACATCTAAACATTTAATGTGACTGTAAAGAAAATTTGTCTATTCTAACAAAATAATGCTCTGTCAAAGTCATAGGTGCCCCGTTATCCTAATGTGCCCAGGGCCTCCAAAAGGTTAAAGACGGCCCTGAATATATATGTAATTCCCGGTTGAGTTGAACTCTAATATTACTGGGCTATTAGTTTAAAAAGTTTAAATAATTATTTAATGACTGATAAACTGGTATTTACTTGATTTACTGAGAGGTCAAATACTGGTCATATATTTATCACTGACCTTTTGACATATAAAACTCTGAAACCAGTTACAGTCAGTCTATGTTGATTCCAGACGCTTGACATCAATGATTTTAATTATTTTCGATACACTGTACTTTTATAATTAATAAGGAACGTCATATCTTTAACGAAAGTTAAATAGTAACAGATGCATTATAGTTTTTCTATTAATTTATAGCTCAATCAAATTAGATTTTTGTATGAAACTCATATTCGCCTCGAATATATTAATACCGATCAATGACACCCTTAACAGATATAAATAAAACGGGCAAGTGTATGTTGAGCACGAACATGATAGGATTCCGTAGTAGGTACTTCTCACTATGATTTATAAAAAAAAAGTTATTGCAAAATTTTCGTGACTGAAGGGTTAAAATCAAAAAGTCATTTGACTTTTATTATTGCATTTTACATAAAGAGTTACTTGGAGATGACAGTAAAGTTGAGTGGTGTGTCGAAAAACGGAATCTGGGGTAGGCAATCCGCATTTTATTACCTCTTGCGTAGAAGTTTGTGCGCATTCACCCCTCTGTACCCCGCGCGTACTCACACAATCCAACAATCTTACGGGCGGGATACACAGATGCGCAGTAAACTAATGCGCAACGAAGTACCGTCCACAACGATATTCATATTGTGACACATAAAATTGTATTACAGATATACAGAGAGTCCAGGTAGTACTTCATGGCATTTTAGGAGACCTATCAAATGACACCCCACTCAATGGGGTAAATAAAAAAAATGTTCACTTTTTTTAGTCTATGAAAGGGGGGTCCAAAATATTTTTGACAATGTTCGTTGCAGTTATCAGTGAAAGTACTAATTAAAAGCTACATTCCGATTTTTTTTCAGATTTTTTGAATTGATAATTTAGAAAATAGAGGGGGGGACGCTCTAACAACGACATTAAAAAGCAAATATATCGTGACTGAAGGGTTGAAATCAAAAAGTTATTTGATATTTTTTATTGCATTTTAGGTGATCTATCAAATTACACCCCACCCGGAAATTACGTCACCACGGGGATATATTTAAATGTTATAAATATATAACTGTTATACATACTTTGTTATTGTGATTCAACCGTTTACGAGAAATACGATGGTAAAGATAGTATTGCAGAATTTAACATAATATGGATGCATCAAATTGCACAAAATAAAATTATATTCTTGTTCTAGGATTAAAAATAAGAAAAAATAATAATGTAAGTCAGTATTCTTCCAAAAATTAATTCTTATCAACAGATAACCATTTTTAGTTTAGTTTTTGAATCAAACTAGTAAAGTACCGACGTATTACAGTAATATTACTGGCTATAGATCTATAAGGAAATAAGGACTCATATGTATTAAGAAGAATATTTACACAAACTTTTTTCTTATTTTTAATGTCAAATGTAAGCTTATTGAAGCATGAATTCAATAATATAAAACGATGTATTATTTATGCATTTTTACCGTCTTCAAAAAGGAGGAGGTTCTATCTCAATGCACTCGATATTTTTTTTATGCAAGTTAGGGCATAACTCCGACAAACATCCGTTGATTTGGACGATTTTTGTTTGTTTGAAAGAGTCTACTCTTGAGATGGTCCCTTATAAATTTTATTAGAATCTGACCATTAACTTAAAAATATTCGACTGTATATATTTTTAATGTAGGTATGTATTTTCAAACATACGAGTATTTTTTTAAAGAGTATGCTCCCGAGATGGTTCCATATAAATGTCCTCACAATCTGACTATGTACTTCAAAGACACCAAAACGGAAAAATGAATAATTTTTTGGGAAAAAAATAAAACCGACTAAGAAAAAATACCTATATAATAATTAAGTTTAACAGTTTTTGAAGTTGTTACCAAGCCAATAAAAAACTTTTTAGGAAAAAAAACACCGACTTCAAAGACTTAAATTTAATTACCTATTATTTTCAGTATTTTTATGTTTTTTTAGTCAGTTTTATTATTTTTTTTCTTAAAAGTTTTTTATTTTATACATTTATCGGGAAAAACGTTTAAAACTAATTAGGTAAAATAAATTACTGATTGGAGTAAAGTATCAGTAGTCGTGTTTTTAGATTAAAGACATATTTTTGAAAAAATACAAAATTTCAGAAATATACGAAGATAATAATTAGGTCAGGAAGTCAGGACCGTATCATATAAACAACAGGTCTCAGTTTTCTGCCCGAAATCTCAGGTTATGTACTATACCATATGTATACCGGGTGGACCATTTTAACCTTTAATGGAGAATAACTCGACCGGTAAGTGAAATAATAAAAAAAGTTTTCAGATAAAAGTTGTACGGTTTTGAAGGGGACATAGACGTACTTGGATGAATTTTTTTAGGTGGTGTTTTCAAGGTGGTATGAAGGTCAACATAATTTTTTTTTAAATAGGAACCTATAGTTTTTATCAAGTAATTTTATTTAACGTGAATAGACACGAATCTTTCATTGAAAACTTTTTTTAACAACTTAACCTTTCCAAGATATCTAACAAAACTAGCTGTCGGATCCAATTTTACCCGGGGATATAAAATTAAACTATATAACGTATAATGCTGTGGGGTGCGATCCTTTAGGTCCACACAATCAACTTCCCAACATGGTATGACTAACAATACTTGAATACTGATTACTTATTGTTTCCATAATTAATATTACTATGTTATAGTTTGTAAATATTTTTTTTAATATGTATATGAAAAATTTTAATGGAATTTATCAGAAATAAAACTCACCCTTTGTATTATGAATATTAGTTTTCTAATATCCTAATAATGTCAATAATATAATGGACATTTTTAGAAAAACTAATCTGACAGTTTGAATTTTGAATTGTGTTGTTTCCAAGGCAACATGAATTATTAGATGTATTTATTAGTATGAAATTCAAATTTTGATGGTGGTTTTCATCCCTTTAATGGCTGTTTGGACCCATATAAAAAATAATTACTGAAATACACGTTTCATTATTTGTATTGTATAGTATTTATTCCATGTTCCGACTAAATTCGATCAAGAAAAAAAATAAAAATGAAAAAAACACCCTTTTTACCCCCCTAGGGGTTGAATTTCGAAAAATCCTTTCTTTCAGATCATATTCACGTCAAGACGCTTCGATTAGCACCCCAACGAAGTCAATAGCATTTTTTGTTCGCGAGATTTCGTCCCGGAAAAAAATGACACGTATGTACGTACGTACATACGTACGTACGTACATACACACACACACACACACACACACAGACATTTTTCTGAAAATAGTGTAAATATACTCTAATGCCCTTGAAACATGAAAATATGTTAAAATTTTTGATTTCGATTTTCGGACCAATTACAATAACTCCCTATTGGGAAGTTAATAATTCGAGATTTTGAACTTTCAATATTTTTTTACTCAGAAACCATAAATTTTAGAGAAAAAGTACAAGAAACAAAAAATGTTTATTTTGATCTAGTAAAACTAAAGAATTATTTTAAAACTTCTTTAATTTATTTTATTCAAGCAAAAAAAAAAACAATGTTAAAATAATTTTAAAATTTAAAAAATAATTCTTCAAGTTTTATTAGACCAAAATAAACATTTTTTTGTATTTTATGCTTTTCTCTAAACCTGATGGTTTCTGAGTAAAAAAATATTGAATGTTCAAAATGTCGAATTATTTTGTTAGATATCTTGGAAAGGTTAAGTTGTTAAAAAAAGTGTTCAACGAAAGATTCGTGTCTTTTCACGTTCAATAAAATTACTTGATAAAAACTATAGGTTCCTATTTAAAAAAATGATGTTGACCGACATACCACCTTGAAAACACCACCTAAAAGAATTTATCCAAGTACGTCTATGTCCCCTTCAAAACCGCACAACTTTTATCTGAAAACTTTTTTTTATTATTTCACTTGCCGGTCGAGTTATTCTCCATTAAAGGTTAAAATGGTCCACCCGGTATACCGTTTATGTACTATGTTACCGTTTTTCCGAGCAGCGGGTTTTCTTATAATTTCTTCGGGTTTTGTAATAATGATCACAACGAAAAGAAATAAAAGGTCATAAAAATTAGCAGTGGGTACAAAAGTGAGGAATAGGGTGTGGGAATTTTTAGGTGTTAATATTGACGTTAAAAGAATCAAGGTGAATATTAAAGTAAAGTCGATATACCGGGTGGACCATTTTAACGTTTAATCGAGAATAACTCGACCGATAAGTGAAATAATAAAAAAGTTTTCAGATAAAAGTTGTACGGTTTGGAGGGGGACATAGACTTACTTGGATGAAATTTTTTAAGGTTGTGTTTTCAAGGTGGTATGAAGGTCATCATAATTTTTTTAAATAGGAACATATAGTTTTTATCAATTATTTTTATTTAACGTGAAAAGACACGAATCTTTCATTGAAAACTTTTTTTTTAACAACTTAACCTTTCCAAGATATCTAACTAAATAATTTGAAATTTAGAACATTCAATACTTTTTTTACTCAGAAACCATAAATTTTAGAGAAAAAGTACAAGAAACAAAAAATGTTTATTTTGATCTAATAAAACTAAAGAATTATTTTTTAAATTTTAAAACTTCTTTATTTTATTTTATTTAAGTAAAAAAATACAATATTAAAAATTTTTTAGAATAAGTTTTAAAATTTTAAAAATAATTACTCAAGTTTTATTAGACCAAAATAAACATTTTTTGTATTTTATACTTTTTCTCTAAACCTGATGGTTTCTGAGTAAAAAAATATTGAATGTTCAAAATCTCGAATTATTTTGTTAGATGTCTAGGAAAGGTTAAATTGTTAAAAAAAAGTTTTCAATGAAAGATTAGTGTCTTTTCACGTTAAATAAAATTACTTGATAAAAACTATAGGTTCCTATTTAAAAAAATGATGTTGACCTTCATACCACCTTGAAAACACCACCTAAAAAAATTCATCTAAGTACGTCTATGTCCCCCTCCAAACCGTACAACTTTTATCTGAAATCTTTTTTTATTATTTCACTTACCGGTCGAGTTATTCTCCTTTAAAAGTTAAAATGGTCCACCCGGTATATGGACCAGGCAGGTAATATGGACATGGGCGTAGCCTGGGTGGGGCAGGGGGGGGGGGGGGGGGGGGCGCTTGCCCCCCCCTAGCTTGTGAACAAAAAGTAATAAGTAAATCAGTACATTGTCTAAACAGGGATATTTCTAGAACGTAATTTTATATTTTGGATCCAGAAAATCTTATATCAAAGTTTTTTTTAATCACAATCTTTTGTTTTTACATGTAAACTAAAATTTCAGGGAAAATTAAAAATAAAATAAAAACATTTAATAAAGACCATACCGGGTGTTTTTTTTAAAGACTTTCCAGCGGATTATTTCCAAAATAACGAATTTTCAGAGAAAATTTGTCGGACAAAAGTTTCATGGATTTGAGGGGGCTAAATATTGACAACATGTGTTGACCTTGAAAAGGTCACTATTATGGGTTTTTTAGGTTCAACTTTTCTTTTTCAAATGTAAACCCATATTTTTGTTACAGATTCGTAATTAACTAGAAAAAATAAGTAACTTTTTCTGAAAATGTCAATTTTGTATGATATGGAGCAAAACAAACAGTAATTTCTGGATTTTAAATAATTTTTTACTCGAAAACTATTGTTTTTTTAAATAATCGCAAGAAGCAAAAAGTGCTTTGTTTTCAACAAGAATTATCGGAGAATTTTTACTTATTTTTAATTCGTTTTTTTTTATTTCGAAAAATTTCATTAAAAACAATTTTTAATCAATAATTACTTTAAAAAAAATTCTGAAAATCCTTGCCGAAATCTAAACATTTCTTTTCTCTTGTAATATTTTTTTATAAATTGGTAGTTTTCGAGTAAAAAATTATTTAAAATCCAGAAATTACTGTTTGTTTTGCTCCATATCATACAAAATTGACATTTTCAGAAAAAATATTTCAGACAAAAGTTACTTATTTTCCCTAGTTAATTACGAATCTGTAACAAAAAATATGGGTTTACATTTGAAAAAGAACCTAAAAAAACCCATAATGGTGACCTTTTCAAGGTCAACACATGTTGTCAATATTTAGCCCCCTCAAAGCCATGAAACTTTTGTCTGACAAATTTTCTCTGAAAATTCGTTATTTTGGAAATAATCCGCTGGGAAGTCTTTAAAAAATTGTTTTGTTAAAGTGCTCTGAATATAAAAAGATCCACGGAAATTAATTTTGACCTGATTTTTTTAAACTAAAATATTTTACATAAAAAAAATTTGCCCCCCCCCTAAATACAATTCTGGCTACGCCCATGAATATGGACAATGGACATCTCCTTTTGTTGCTCCATTTTATATTTTATAAAGACAAAATTAATATATGTAAATCTAAGCTAACACCTCTAAATAACTGCGTCAGTTGACATGACAGGGTTTGGAAAACCGTTTTGTCAACTTAATGTTTGTCATTTTTGATTATTTTTGTTTAATTAAGTTAGTTTAAATTTGTATTGTATTAAATTGTTTAAATTAATTTTATTGCTGTTTAAACATGTATGTACGGGGTTGGCCGTATGAACAGTGCTTTTAATCCACGTAATAATTATTACCTCGGCGATAACAATGAATATGGCTATGAAGTGTAATAATTAACCAGAATCGTGGTGAGGCAAATAGTATGAAAAGTATATTAATCATCCAGTACTTCACAAATATTCACCTCCGCAAAAATTCATTTTTTTAGTACAAATCTTCATGATGGTGCTCACTAAATGGGGTGCTAATACGAATGTACTGCCCGTGTACTCTTTGCTACGCCACTGCTATTTTTTACAGTGACAACATATAAGTTTTAAATAAAAATAAAAAAATAAATTTAAAATACAAATGTTTTAACCACTTAATATACAGGGTGTTTGGTTCGGCGATACGAATATTTTGAAGGAAGGTAGAATGAATCATTTGGATGTGATTTAAGCAAATATACCTATATACAAAGTGCTACAGTTTTTTTATATCGGCCTTTTTAGTAAATTTTTGAAAAAACCCAGATTTATACATGTTAACGGCAATAGTTCAAATGTTAGAGTGCCCATATTTTTCAAACATGATTTTTATATTACTTAAATGTCTATGCTACACTTTCAGATCAAAATAAAATTTATGAATAACAAAAACAAAGAATGGCTGCAGGTTAACATTTGAAAATTTATAAAACTTTAATAAAATTATTTCTTTAAAAAATTATTTTATAAAATCTAGTACACTTACAGATGTTCAAATGGTCTTAAAAACTGCTCTATTTCATACCTTTTCGAAAAACCTACCATATTACCTACATGAACGGGCTACTTTTGTGAAAAAAACATACATTTATCTGAGAATAAGTAATATTTTTACATTTTTCCAGTGAGTTGATCCTAGTGTGCTTAATTTACCAAAATTTACCAAAAATCGAAAAAAATCGTCATTAGTCTAAAGGGTCATTATTTTCAAGCATTTGTACAGGAGTACCTAAGTGTTACTCTGTCCAATGAGTATAAAAAAAATGTTTGAAAAGTACCCGCATCATGTTTTTTTACGACTTATTAAGATTAGCATACTTGGATCAACTCACTGGAAAAATGTAAAAATCTTACTTATTTTCACATAAATGTATGTTTTTTTCACAAAAATAGCCCGTTCATGTAGGTAATACGGTAGGTTTTTCGAAAGGGTATTAAATAGAGCAGTTTTTAAAATCATTTGAAGATCTGTAAGTGCGCTAGATTTTATAAAATAATTTTTTAAAGAATTAATTTTATCCAAGTTTTAAAAGTTTTCAAATGTTAACCTGCAGCCATTTTTTGTTTTTGTTATTCATAAATTTTATTTTGATCTGATAGTGTAGCATAGACATTTAAGTAATATAAAAATCATGTTTGAAAAATATGGGCACTCTAACATTTGAACTATTGCCGTTAACATGTATAAATCTGGGTTTTTTCAAAAATTTACTAAAAAGGCCGATATAAAAAAACTGTAGCACTTTGTATATAGGTATATTTGCTTAAATCACATCCAAATGATTCATTCTACCTTCCTTCAAAATATTCGTATCGCCGAACCAAACACCCTGTAGATAATCCTATATTATGGTACCACTGTGGTCCATATTACACGCACATTTTTTAAGAGACTGATTTTCGATTTGTTTTAGATTTTTAATTTTTATTTCGTTTTAATTTAAGAATTCTATTTTTGCCTATTCCATCTCATTAACCCTTCTGTCAACCACAGTTCTAAAACCTTTCCGTCTACCATATAGGTCTGGCTGGACCTTCATATATTTTGTATGAGAATGAAATAAAATAAATAGAAAAAATTTATAAAACTTTTTTTATAGATTAATTTGAATATAAAATATATATTTTCTCTTATTTTAATACATTTTGAAATATATTTAAATTTTTTTTGTATTTTTATTTATCTTCTAGATTTACACATTCGTGACATTTTAAATATTGCCGGCTATGTTGCAAACATACCGGGTCTGCGCAAGCATTGCACGTGAATCTTGTTTTTCTTTGAAATTTATCATTTATTCGGCAAATCTTGCAGGATTTCTTCTGTTTTGCTGCTGTTTGGCTAGTGGTCGGTTGTGGAATTTTAAGTTGTAACGGTGCCCCATTTTAAAGGTAATTAAAGGTATAAAGGTCTGGCCAGACCTATAAGGTAGACAAGAGGCATACAAATATAAATATCATTTTTTTTCGCACTCCCACACACCCTATTATTATTTTTTTGCACTGAATCATAGAAAAGAGGTAGATTGAGGAATTCAAGGAATTTGATAAAGATATATAAAATATTTCTATCAAAAAAACTTATGGAAAGATCAAAAAGGTCTGGCCAGACCTAATGGTTGACAGAAGGGTTAAAAGATTAAATTCCCTGTCCAATGAAATAATAAGTGCTGATTTTAAATAATATTATCATAGTTTTCTTTCCTGAAACATGAATGGTGTTCCATATATACCGACATTACTCTAATTCCATTTGTTACACATAGAAAATGACTAATTTGATTGGACTATTAATCTATAATAATATTCTGTTAAATAGTTTACAACAAAACACTATTAACCAAAACTGTTCGTATACATTACATGTATGTAACATATTGTTAGAATGAGACGATGGCACTGTTTCATGTCTCTCTCACATGATATAGATTATCTCAACGTATATTTAAATATTTGTTTTATTAGCGCTAACTATTATTATTCGGACATTTATAATGATAACATATTATCTGTATTTAAAAGACAAAAGCAATTAGAAAGTAGTAAACTAGTATAATTTTTTTTGTCTATATTAATTCTTCCTGATTTAAAATGATTTTGTATACTGACAGAATGATCGAGACATATCCGTTTCAAAACTCTACATGGTCCTATAATTATTACTATTATTTGGATAATAACAATAACTGCAGAAACATGGAAGGAGTAAAAGAACAAATAATAATGGTATCGCCAATTCATGAACCTCAGGTAAGGTTTGAAAAACATGAACATAGCTATTGAAATATTTTATTTAAATAATCATTTTAGAGTGACAGCGATAACTCAGATTCAAGTAGCGATGTGACGATAAAAGAAACCATTTCCGTTATAAAGAATATAAATAATGTACAGTGCTGTTGGGAACATTGTGGTGAATTATTCGAATCACTAGAAAAATTAGGTGAACATGTAACACAAACTCATGCTTCAAGTGGACCTAATGGACTTTATTATTGTGGCTGGAAAGGGTGTACACGCAATCAAAGAGGATTTAATGCAAGGTGAGTTTACTTACTTATAGTTCGGTGCAATTAGCCGTAAAAAATGTAAAACATCGGAACCCGTCGTGAATGGATTTTCATGGGACTTTTTTCATTGAGTCTCTAATCGTAAGGACTAAAAAATTGAAATTTTATGTGCAATTACGCTAATTGCTTCCTCGCAATATCGAAGATACGAGAAGCTTCGTTATCGTTTTAAAACGAGAAAAAAAATTTGTTCTCCGATTTCAAAAATTTTACTTTATTTATCCGTTTCAGGTCAAGACAAACACTTTTTGTTCCGTGTCTGTCTGTCTGTCTGTGTGTGTGTGTGTGTGTGTGTGTGTGTGTGTGTGTGTGTGTGTGTGTGTGTGTGTGTGTGTGTGTGTGTCTGTGTGTCTGTGTGTCTGTCCCCCAATCCTTGTCACACGCTTAACTCATGAACCACTGAACCGATATTGATGAAACTTGGTTGGTTGGTTTGGTCTGGCTTGAGGACGGTCCCATTTCAAAATACTTAAAATTGTGTGTAAGGGGGAGGGGTGACATCCAAAAAGATTTATTTTTGAAGATATCTCAAGAAAGACACATGTTACGTGAAAATTTTATAGAACCTTTTTTGTAGAGCATTCAATTCTCTATAATATAGGTTACCTACTTTTGTTGTAAAATATTCCCTTACAAAGATTTATCTCAATTTGCTTTATAAAAATCGTCATTTGTTTTTTTAAATTGCTAATTACTTTGACATATTAAATGTCACTTTGACGTTTTAAATGTCATTTTGACATTCGTATAGCAGAAAAATAATCATTTTGATTGAAATTATCAAAAAATTCAAAATATACGACATAATAACCAGGCGCGTATTAAGAAAAATGTAAAATTAAAATTTTTTATTAAAATCTTATGAAAATTAAATGGTTAACCAATGACAGGCAGTTCATCTGAATACTTTATCGGTTTTTATTTAAATTGTTCAATAATTAACTACCTTTGATGAATTTAGCACGAGGAAGCACCGTGCATTTACAAGGCAGAGTATTTTAATTTTACCATAATTTTAATTTTATTGGTTTTTGTTTTCGCGTAACGGTCATATTTGTTCTACAGGGTGGAGCATTATTTTGCACTTTTAAGGGGTTTTCAGCATTTGTTTATCCTATTGACATGAAACTAAAAAAATTATTCAAAAAAGAAATAGCTACAATATAGACATTTTCTTCGAAATGTAGTCTTAAAGGGTTACATTTCAGCTTCAACTCGTATCTCTATTTTTTTTAAATCCCATTTTCAAGAATATGTTTTTGCAAGAAAGGGTAATGTTTACAAGTCAAAATTTTTACAAAGAAATGAGAACGAGATGTTCAAACATCCCTGGTCATTCTCACTACGATTTATGAAAAACGTATTATTTCAAAATTTTTAAAACTATTTTTGCTACAGTATTCGTTATAATTTTCAGTGAAATTACTAATTAAAAGCTATTTTCTGAATTTTTTCAGATTTTTTGGATAGTTTAAAAAATAGAAGGGGGGAGGGGGTAATAATGACTTTGAAGAGCAAATACATCGTAATTGAAGGGTTAAAATCAAAAGGTCCTAATACATTTTTTGATGCATTTTAAAGACACACCACTCAATGGGGTAGATGACATTTTTTAATACAATAAAAAAAACTTTCAAAAATTTTACCATTTCTGTTTTTTGGCCATCAATCTCGAACGTATTTCAAATTTCATTTATTATGTCAAAATTTTTCAAAACGGACAGACAGACATGGAGTTTTCTATAGAACCCTAAAAACGTTCTTAAATCGCGATTGAAAATAAAATCTATAACTTAAAGAAAGGAATAAAATTAATGTAGGTTGTATTTCACGTCAGGGCCGGCAGAACAGATAAATTTCTAGTGTCTAGTAAAAAAGTGAGGGGAGGGGGAAGTTGTAGTTTTTTTTAAATATGGTTTTTGAAACATTAAAAATTAACAATAGTTTTACAAACAAAAATTCAATATTAGCTTTTTATTCATAATACAGGCTGTCCAAGATAAGCGTGCAATGCATGGGGATATCCTAAACGGTAAGAGATACAGATGTGGTTAAATGAGATGAATTATTTGTAAGAAAGGGGTGAATATTACAACATCAAAAAATATTAATAATTTTATGTGGTTCAGGCGGTATACCCAAAAAACTGAAAATTCGGAATTTATTTAAATGACTATAACTTTTTTGGCAAAGTAGATAGGTACTTTTTGTTTGCGGTTTTTTAAAGCAATTTTTTGAGTAGAATTGTTTGGTGTATTTAGAATTTTTATATCACTTTTAGTTTCCGAGTTACAAGCCTTAACTTTAGTTTTTCTTATGGGCCGCCAAGTTGGCTATATCATATTTGAACGTGTTTTTTACTCTACTTAACAACGATATATCACATGACATACTTATTATAGAAAATAAGTCGAAGTACTAAATATTGGTGATATTTATAAAGTATTTTATTACAAACATTTAAGTACGCCATGAAAAACAAAAATTGTTAAACAAAAATCGCAATAACAACAATGAAAATAACAAATGCATATTTAAAAACAATAAACTATTACAAAAAAAAGGTTTTTACTTTTTTTTAATAATAAGTATGACATGTGACATATCATTGTAAAGTAGAGTAAAAACACGTTCGAATATGATATAGCCAACTTGGCGGCCCATAAAAAAACTAAAGTAAGGGCTTGTAACTCGGAAACTAAAAGTGATATAAAAATTCTAAATACACCAAACAATTCTACTCAAAAAAGTGCTTTAAGAAACCACAAACAAAAAATACCTATCTACTTTGCCAAAAAAGTTATAGTCATTTAAAGAAATTCGGAATTTTCAGTTTTTGGTATACCGCCTGAACCACATAAAATTATTAATATTTTTTGATGTTAAAATACTCACCTCTTTCTTACAAATAATTCATCTCATTTAACCATATCTGTATCTCTTACCGTTTAGGATATCCCCATGCATTGCACGCTTATCTTGGACACCCTGTATATGACTCAATTACTTAAGACCAAATTGGATGCTGTAAAGGGTAAATTATATCTACATTAAGTACATAAAATCATTTATTTCGATAAGGATTAATGTTTTGCAGATCATAAATAAGTCCACGTAAATAGAACCTAAAAATTTTTAATGCTTTTTCAATCTCTGGTGGGTAATTCGACACACGCAAATTTTTCGAGTGTCTAGTACGACAGCCTAGACTGATGCCGGCCCTGTTTCACGTCACGTTTGTTCGCCCCCCCCCCCCCCTCCTAGTCACATACTTACTTTTTTGCAAACTTATTTAATGGATGGCCTCTAGAATCAGAACTTCAAAAAAAAATCTCATTTAAGTAATCAGTCAACATTTAAAAAAACATTCAAACTAAAAAATAATATAACATTTCCATCAAATTGAGAAACTTGAATTTTCTAAATATGTATAAATTGTGAACATCAGGTATAAATAAAAATGCATTATAATTCTATAAATGTGTTTAATGTTTACTGCTTTTGATTAAATTTATAATAAATATATTATTTAATACCATAATACAATTAAAAAGCTATGGCGAATAGCATAGACCTTTATAAATTGCATCGCATCTATACGTCATGCATTTAGAACATGCTCTTCCTTTTTTATAAAGTTGGTATCCAGGAATTCTTCCTGGACCATAATTACAAACAAAAAACAAGGACATTGCGCGTTTTGTTTCAAAAATCACTCTCGCACAACCAATTCTATTTGTCTGATCGTAAACCATTTGTTCGTAATGATCTATGTTCTTTTTATTTAATGTAGAATAATGTTCAATTTCACCGAACCATTCTTCAAGTATTTCTCTAATGAATTCGTCACTATTCAGATATTTGTTTGCTCTATAATAATTAAATGAATGACGATTAGAAACTTCGGTACTTGTCTATTATAACCTCCGCAGTTTGAAAAAACTAAAATAACTAACAATAAGAACATAACATAATTAGGTGTACGGATCTTATTATTTGAGATAATCAGCGCCAATGTGAGTAAAGTTTGTACTATTAAATTCAATATTCATATTTATATAAGTATTACATTTTTCATTATTTTTGAATGATAACTTCTAACTGTCCTTGGTTTCTTTTAGGGTTGGTTAGTTTTCGTTAGGTATATATTAACTTAACAAAGAAACTAACCTCCCTATTTCGCCCCAATATATTGCTCGTACCAAAATTGCAATTCAAAACGATTAAATCTTCAACTCATAATGTAATTAGAAACAGAATACCTATACAGGCTGGCCAAGTAAAACGAAACGGGCGCGGTTTTGGTCATTTAAAATAAGATTTTGAGAAAAAGCTCGAACACGTCGATTTTGCTTTCAAGGGGGACATCTTTTGCTATGAAATTTTTGCAAAAATCTTTTCAACCCTAAGCGCTACGAGCGCAACCCTTAAAATTTTAAATAGCATGATAGGGCAAGTGATACCTCATTTGAAAGGGTTTTTCATTCTGAATACGGTGCTTTTTGATTTTTTCAATTCTGTTTAGTTTTAGTCAAGTTATTGACATTTTGAATTCCATAAATGCAATGATTTTCTGATCAAAAAACAAATATTTACAACTAAAATTCAAAAAAAGTAGGTTTATTTTCTTATCAAATAATTCAAAAACATCCAATTTGGACATTTATTGAATTAATTAAAAAAATAAAAAAATTTATTAAAAAAAATTTACCAACATCCAAAACTTTAATTAATTGAATAAATGTCCAAACTGGATGTTTTTGAACTATTTGATAATAAAATAAACCTATTTTGTTTTAAATTTTAGTTGTAAATATTTGTTTTTTGATCAGAAAATCACTACATTTATGGAATTCAAAATGTCAATAACTTGACTAAAACTAAACAGATTTGAAAAAATTAAAAAGCAACCGTATTCAGAATGAAAAAACCTTTCAAATGAGGTATCACTTACCCTATTATGCTATTTAAAATTTTAAGGGTTGCGCTCATAGCGCTTAGGGTTGAAAAGATTCTTGCAAAAATTTTATACCAAAAGATGTCCCCCTTGAAAGCAAAATCGACGTGTTCGAGCTTTTTTTCAAAATCTTATTTTAAATGACCAAAACCGCGCCCGTTTCGTTTTACTTGGCCCACCCTGTATGTATAATAATTACCTTATGAAATGAATAGTACAAACTTTACTCACATTGGCGCTGATTTGATCATGACACTTGCCTACTACAGACTGATTATTTCTTGTTCCTAGTGATTTTAGTTTCTTCAAACTGCGGAGGTTATAATTGACAAGTACCGAAACTTCATATACAGGGTGGTCCGGTTTGGAATACAGATATTTCAGGAGCTGATTCCCTGACTCATTGTGAGTAATAAATTGTGCGGGAAAAGGGGGTCTATCTTCAACACCCTCTGAGCTACAGGGTGTTTAAAAAATTTCCTTCAGAGTAGTTCTTACAACAAAGATTATCTCATAACTTCCAAAATAACGTATCTAGAGCAATCGTAATGAGTCAGTTTCATAGGTAATTAATTAACTAACATATTTTCATTATTACGGTTATAGCTATCCGTGTTTTTAGTTCCGAGTTATAGCTCATCAAAGTCGAAAAATATCTTATTTTTTTGAAATTTTGTATGAAAATGTTATTTTTCTCCAAAAGTACCTCTAATATGGAGTATTTTTTATTTATTTTTTTGGTACGTCATAATGTTACCTACAAATTTACCACACAAAGTTTGGACCTGGGTCTTACAGTTTTTCGGTAAATAATTATTTTTATGGTAAATAATAAAAACAAAAAATTATGTAGTTATAAACAAATAAATTATATGACTGTTTCATTTAATAGGGCGTGTAGCAAAATAGTTACGTTGGGGATTAATTTATAACTGGAAAATTGTAAAACCCAGGTCAAAACTTTCTGTAGTAAATTTGTAGGTAATATTATGACGTACCCAAAATAATGATAAAAAATACCCCATATTAGAGGTACTTTTGGAGAAAAATTATATTTTCATAAAAATTTTCAAAAAAGAAGATATTTTTTTACTTTGATGAGCTATAACTCGGAACTAAAAACACAGACAGCTATAACCGTAATAATGAAAATATTTTAGTTAATTACTGACTCATTTTGATTGCTCTAGATACGTTACTTTGGAAGTTATGAAATAATCTTTGTTGTAAGAACTACTCTGAAGGAAATTTTTAAAAAACCCTGTAGCTCAGAGGGTGTTGAAGATAGACCCCTCCTTCCCGCACAATTTCTTACTCACAATGAGTCAGGGAATCAGCTCCTGAAATATCTGTATTCCAAACCGGACCATTCTGTATATGTCATTTTTAAGGTAAGCGTCCACATATCCGCATCATACGCATCGGACGGATCGTATCAAACGGATCGTTTTTTGGTAGCGCGTCCTCTGTATCCGCAGTAATCGGACTGCCGACGCGATGGCCTTTTGTAATCGGATTTTTACTTTTTTATACATACATGAAATGTAATACACTGCTTGTCACAATTAGTGGGACACTTTTTCAATGTAACACAGTTTTGTTAAAAATTGTCATATTAATACGAAAATTCAAAGAAATCATTAATGTGGTGTTGTTTCAATTCCCAATAAGTTAGAGCCTTGTCTCTTCATCAACAGTGGGTGTGCAACCCTTACAGTGGTGAAAATTGGAAAATGGCATTTTCAAGTATTGAAAAAAAAGTTTAAAAAGTGATTATTCCAAAATAAAACTAAAATTCAGAGTAATTATTATCTGTATAACTTCTTTGCACCCTTAAGGTACTATCTTATTAATTTTAATAACATTATATTCTATTGACTTTTTGGTATCACCCCCTAAGTTTAGGTCAACAAAAATATAGGAAGATATGAAGCAAATTTAAAAAACGTTTCATAATTTGTTTAAAAAAATCACAGTTAATATAAATTTACAATTTCAATAAAATCCAATTATTTTTAATATTTTTTCTACCCTTAATTATTGCAACCCCATTACATTAAAATTAATTCAAACGACATAGGTAAAGATACAGTTGTGAAATTTATAAAATGGTTAATAAACTTTGTATAGAATGGTATCGTGTATTAAAAAAACACAAATAAGTTATTAGGGTAGGCATAAACCCTTAAATACTAAACCACCCCCAATAATAAGGTAAAAGATTGAATTCAAGTATTATTTTATAAAAAATCAATGAAAGCGGTTATTCAACGATCTTTGTGAAAATTTTGTGCACCAAAACTCACCCCTACAGATTTAGCTACCCTTAACTGAAAAAATATATACTTTTTTTAAATCATCATATCTAAAAATTCACCGTATTTTTTTTTCTATCCTTTTGTGAAATAAAAGACCCATATTTGGTCTTCCATCACCGGTAAAATTAAAACAATACAATATCTGGAACAACTCTAAAAAACATATGTCTTAAAATTAAAATAGTTTTTATGCCAATTTATATTGAAAATATAGGTAACTATGGATATTTATGGACATTTTACTAGTTATTTTCAAGTTTGGATAAAATTAATTTAATCGTTCGGAGACGTTCCTGAAAGAAGATTGTTTTAATTTTACCGGTGATGGAAGACCAAATATGGGTCTTTTATTTCACAAAAGGATAGAAAAAAAAATTACGGTGAATTTTTAGATATGATGATTTAAAAAAAGTATATATTTTTTCAGTTAAGGGTAGCTAAATCTGTAGGGGTGAGTTTTGGTGCACAAAATTTTCACAAAGATCGTTGAATAACCACTTTCATTGATTTTTTATAAAATAATACTTGAATTCAATCTTTTACCTTATTATTGGGGATGGTTTAGTATTTAAGGGTTTATGCCTACCCTAATAACTTATTTATGTTTTTTAATACACGATACCATTCTATACAAAGTTTATTAACCATTTTGTAAATTTCACAACTGTATCTTTACCTATGTCGTTTGAATTAATTTTAATGTAATGGGGTTGCAATAATTAAGGGTAGAAAAAATATTAAAAATAATTGGATTTTATTGAAATTGTAAATTTATATTAACTGTGATTTTTTTAAACAAATTATGAAACGTTTTTTAAATTTGCTTCATATCTTCCTATATTTTTGTTGACCTAAACTTAGGGGGTGATACCAAAAAGTCAATAGAATATAATGTTATTAAAATTAATAAGATAGTACCTTAAGGGTGCAAAGAAGTTATACAGATAATAATTACTCTGAATTTTAGTTTTATTTTGGAATAATCACTTTTTAAACTTTTTTTTCAATACTTGAAAATGCCATTTTCCAATTTTCACCACTGTAAGGGTTGCACACCCACTGTTGATGAAGAGACAAGGCTCTAACTTATTGGGAATTGAAACAACACCACATTAATGATTTCTTTGAATTTTCGTATTAATATGACAATTTTTAACAAAACTGTGTTACATTGAAAAAGTGTCCCACTAATTGTGACAAGCAGTGTATATAAATATAGTGATCACGAAAAAATTCGAACTCAAGATTTTAACGGAATTATATGTTTTGAGGGTCCCTGTGTGTTTTTCTGTGAACGCTCTACAGCCAAAGCTGTTAGACTTACGAACATGGAATTTTAAACTTAAGGTTCTTGTATTCTCTAGATCTTTTAGATTTTCTTTAATTTTTTACTCGAAACCCATTAACTTTGGAGGAAAAGTGTAAAAGACAAAAAATATTTATTTTAATTTGATATAACTAGAAAAATGATTTAAAATTTTTTTTTATTTAATTTTTTTTTTTTGCTTTAATATTTTGAAAAGCAAAAGTTAAAAAAAATCATGATTTAATTTTCCTAGTTATATCAGATTAAAATAAACATGTTTTGTTTTTTTTACACTTTTTCTCTAAAGGGTTTCGAGTAAAAAATCTAAAAAAAAATGAAGACATACAAAAAATTATTTAAAACAAAAGCTGTTTGTTTTTTTCCAAACAATAAGATACCGTAATGAAAAATATAGGTTTTCATTTGAAAAAAAAAATGTTGGCCCTATTTGACCATGAAGACGTCCAAAAAATCGAAAATTAATAACGCCATTTTAGGTCCCCCTCAAAACCGAACAACTTTTATTTGAAACATTTTTTGATTTAATTGATAGATAAAAAAAATTAGGGGGGTGATAGATTAAAATGGGACACCCTGTATGCGGCACGAGCGGATAGTAAATTTCGTAGCCTAACTTAAAATGAAAAAAAATGCTAGTGACATGTTCTTAACTTTTTTAACCGTAAATTAAAGTATTTCAAACAATTATGTAAGAATTCATCAAAATTCAGTAAATATTTTTAACAGAGTAAACGATCTTGTCGAGCCGCTGACGCGCGAAAAACTGAGGAATAAACTGCTATAGAATTGAAAATAATAAACCTAGAGGGCTAAAACTTTCAAAAACGTTAGGTAAATACATCTCAAATAAGCACAATTTTTTGGTCAAAATTGTTTGTTGATTGGCAAAACGACAAACGTTTATTATTTTATACACAGCGCGAGTGGATACGAAATTTCGGAGCAAAACTTGTAAAATGAAAACTAATCTCTGTAAAGTGCTCTTAATTTTTTTACTTTTAAATAAGGGTCTTTCGAGCAATTATGCCAAATTTCATCACTATTCAATAAATTCTAAATATGTTTATTAATTTATAAATTTTTGCGTCAATATGTCAACGATATTTTATCAAGCAAATCTATATCTCTATATAAGAGTTTGTCCTTAACCACTCACTCACTCACTCACTCACTCATATATCAACGTACAGCCCAAACCCCTGGACCTAGAAACGTGAAATTTCGTAGGTGCCTTCCTTTTATAATGTAAGTACCCACTAAGAAAGGATTTTTCGAAATTCAACTCTTACGGGGTTAAAACAGGGTGTCAAAGATTATATAAAAAAAAATTTTTGTTCGCATTTAATTGAAACTTATCGAACATAATCTACAATATAAAAATAAATAATGAAACAATTAATTCAGCATTTCCCAAAATTTTACCCCTAAGGAGTTGGGGGAGGGGGGGGGTAAATTGTAAAAAAAAATTGTATTCACCGAATGAAACATGGCACAAGTAGGTACTCTACAAGACAAATATCAGTTAGGAAAATTCAACCCCTATGGGAATGGAGGGGGGGGGGGTGAATTTTTGATATATTTATCTTCATAATTGTTCATAATATTAAAGTAAATTCGGATAAATTAATATTCAATTAAAAATTAAAGTTCGATATTCAAGCCCTAATAGCATGGAACGGGGACGAGGATGGATTTAGATGTTTATCTGCATACTTGCTTTAATTATAAAAGTAAATTCAGACAAAATAGTTTTCTGTTAAAATAAAAATTTCGACATTCAACCCCTAATGGCTACCCCCACCATTAGGGGTTGAATGTCGAAGTGTCTGTGTTTTTGATATGTTTATCTGCATAGCTGTGTACGTTATAATGGTGGATTCGGGTAAAATTATCTACAATATTCAACCCCTAATTGCGAGGATAGACAGGGGGTTAGTTTTTACAATTGTTAACTAAAATCCGAGATATTTACGTTTTTTATAGGTAATCAATAAAAATCAATATAAAAAAATGTAATATGTCATTCCCTATCACGTATGGAGGGTTCTAATTAGTTTCGAAGTTTACGCGAGCGAAGCCGCGGGATTCCGCTAGTTATTTAAATAATTGAAAAGTAACGTTTGTCAATGAAAATAAAAAAAAAATGTTTGGTCATTTTCTTAAATATTATTTATTGAATTACATTATGACAAAAAAACACTTTTGATCAATTATCATCAATAAAAAAAAATATTTATATAACTTTTTTTTGGGCAAAAAAAATACTTTTTTGAGTCCGACAGCTGGAATGTTTCTGATTTCAAATAGGTATAACGAACAATTTTAACAAAAATTCATCAAAATCGGTGCTGTTTCTGAGGGTTCCAAAGTAAAAATCTTCATTGACTCGACTAAAGGTTGATTTACATACTGTTTTTAATATAATTAATTTTGAATAACGCTAAAATAATTATTTTATATTAATTATGGGAAATTGATTTGACTTCACATCTAGTTACCATATTGTGCATCTCTCTCTACTATATTTTATTACAAAATTCGAATTTTTAAGTTATTAAAATTAAAATTAAAGAATTTGCAGTCAAGAAAATGTTTGTTAACTAATATCTCGCAAACAACAGCTTTAAATAAATTTTGGTTTGCTGATTATTAAATCAGCGAATTATTCTGAATAAGTTAAATCATGTTCTGGAACAGTCTGTATATTTTTTTTTTTTTTTCAAAAAATAAGATAAAAAATTTTGAGATTTGTTATAAGTTAATTTCAAATATAAATGTTTATATTAGAGATGCCACGAATATTCGGCTACTATTCGGTATTCGGCCTATTCGGCTACTTTTTTTACTATTCGGTATTCGGCCGAATATTGCGAAGCATTCAACCGAATGCCGAATACCAAATCATGAAGAAAAAAAACATAATAAATATTACTCACAAAAATTTTTATTTTAACATAAAAATTTATTGTCTTCACTACAAATATAATATTCCCAAATAGGTGATTTCTAATGGTACCATTTTGTAAAACTTTTCGCGAACAATCAATGATATCTTTTAAGATACACAGAACCTGTCACCCGTGAAATGTACTAATTGTGTCACCGAATATTCGGCGCTTCGGCCGAGAGCTTAACCGAATATTCGGTATTTGGCTAAATCACTATTCGTGGCATCACTAGTTTATACAGGGTGTCCCAGGACTGTGCCAAAGCTCAATATTTCATATTATTATAAGAATTAGAAGAAAACTTTAAATGCAAAAGTTGTCAGGGTAGAGCATCGGCATAGTTTAAAATTAGTTACATTTATACAGAGTGACCCATAACTGCGTTACAAATCAAAGTTATGTTTTTTTAAATACAAACTATATATTTTTATTTGATAATCTAATAGCATTCATTTTATTTCAAGTATTTTGATATATCATTATTGGATTATACAGAGGGGTTTAGAAATTATGACCAATTTTGTAAGAAAATGGGAACATTTTCAACACCTTGTAATTTTCTAATTACAACAAAAAAAATTGTTTTCTGTTTGAATAAGTTGGCATATTCTCTATTATTGCGATATTATGTCAAACATTTACAAAATTGTATTATTTGTACAGGGTGTATCAAAACTCTGAACCTAGTTTTTTTTCAAAATTTTCAAATGGAACACCCTATATATTTTTACATTTTTGAATTGCCTGTTCAATTCTCAACACATTTTACCTAAATCCAACAGTAAAAGAGTTATTTATTTTATTTTAAAATCTTAAGATGTTTTATAAAAACAATACAACTTTATTATAATCAATAAAACAGTTCGCTTAAAAATAACTTAACAAACTAATAGAACTTACAAACTTCAGCAACATAAAAATTTAATTATTTTGTGGAATATAATAAAGTTGTATTGTTTTTAAAAGAATCTTAAGATTTTAATATAAAATTAATGACTTATTAACGGTTGGATTTAGGTATAGAACATGGTTTGTAAAATGTGTTGAGAATTGAACAGGCAATTCAAAAATGTAAAAATATATAGGATGTTCCATTTGAAAATTTTGAAAAAAAATAGGTTCAGAGTTTTGATACACCCTGTACAAATAATACAATTTTGTAAATGTTTGACATAATATCGCAATAATAGAGAATATGCCAAAACTTCTTCAAACAGAAAACAATTTTTTTTGGTTGTAATTAGAAAATTACAAGGTGTTGAAAATGTTCCCATTTTCTTACAAAATTAGTCATAATTTCTAAACCCTCTGTATAATCCAATAATGATATATCAAAATACTCAGAAAAATGAATGCTATTAGATTATCAAATAAAAATATATAGTTTATATTTAAAAAAACATAACTTTGATTTGTAACGCAGTTATGGGTCATCCTGTATAAATGTAACTAATTTCAAACTATGCCGATGCTCTAACCTGACAACTTTTGCATTTAAAGTTTTCTTCTAATTCTTATAATAATATGAAATCTTGAGCTTTGACACAGTATGTTGCTATTAGTCGATATGAGCACCAATTTTGATGATTTTTTAATGTTCGTTATACCATACTAGTTGAAATCAGATACATTCCAGCCGTTAGACTTAACCCCCCCCCCCCACTAATTGTGAAAATTTGTATAATTTACTGATTTCATATTTTCGATGAGAAAATTTTACATGGGGTAGTTTTGGGGATTGCTGATTAAGAATACGTTGTCAAAATAAGTTTTTTTCGGGAATTTCATTTATAAGTATAAAAATTACCTACGGCCAACATGGCTTTTTAACGCCAAATTTTGTCCAACTTTGTAATTTTCAGACAAATCGGGACAGTCGTGTTCAAATTTACATGCATTTGCCCAACACTGTGCAATCTTTTCCAATTCAAAATCCCAAGACAATAATTGCATACTTGCCGCAGGTGACTGGTTATCTTGATTTCCAAGCGCTACTTTATTACGTAATTCATTGTGAAGATTAACAATTAAATTTCTCTGTTCTTTAGTTATTCTACATTGAAAATAATTATTGCATGGTGGTGAAATCAAACATCCTCTCCGAACACATAAAGTATGATTTTTACCATTTTCACAGTGAACATCGCAATAATCTTTTGATATAACTTGGTTTATAAAGATTATCGTAATTAAAAATTTCATAATAAATAATAATAATTATTTGACATATATATTCGCCGTCTTGATATTTATTTAAACAAGATTTTCACTGTTTTATGATATCTGCCAAACTTAAAAAAGGTCCATTCAACTCTATTTTTCTAAATGGCAACTCCATATTTTAAATGCAGATTATAATAGGTACCTACTACATAAAAAAAACATCTGCCAAGTAAATGCACACTTCCTCGTGCTAAATTCAACAAAGGTAGTTAATTATTCAACAATTTAAATAAAAACCAATAAAGTATTCAGATCAACTGCCTGTCATTGGTTAATTATTTAATTTTCATACAATTTTAATAAAAAATATTCATTTGACATTTTTCTTTATACGATCCTCGTTATTATGCCGTATATTTTTAATTTTTGACAGTTTTAATCAAAATCGTTATTTTTCTGCTATACAAATGTCAAAATGACATTTAATATGTCAAAGTAAATTTTAGAAAACAAATGACGATTTTTCAAAGCAAATTGAGATAAATCTTTGTAAAGGAAAATATTTTACAACAAACCTATATTATAGTCCAGTAAAGGAAGCATTTTGACGCAAAATTTAGGGGGCAAGCAATATTATGGTTGATTCTTATAGATTTTGAAATGGAGAATTCGAAAAAAATAACCCGGACTAGCGAAAAGTGGTGCAACACCTTTAAAAATGGGGTTGAAGTGTAAAACCCCCGATTCCAAGTGTATTTTCAATTTATCTCAAAATCTAAAGCGATAATGGGGCATTTTTATGATTAATATTTGTTAGGGGTACTGAGATGAATCGATTGGGACCAAAAATAATGTATTTGATAGAAAATTACCTTTTCTAGAGGGCTTAAAACACGTAAAATTACTTCTTTTCGGGGAAAGTAGTTTAAAAATTAATAACTTTGGTTATAATCATTCAAATGACTTGAAATTGGTCTCAAATTATTCCTAAAGTTCCAAAGAATAATGATCAAACATAATTTAAAAAAATATTATTTGTTTAACTAATGAAAATTGTTCATTTTTAAGGGTAAGTGACGTAAATTTTTGGTAAACTGCCTTTTTACTAAATTTTCAATAAAAACATAAGGGTTGAATATTTTTAAGTAATACCAACGGGGATATCTTCGATATGTGCACATTACATTTTTTAAATAAAATTGTAAATTATGATTTAAACATACTTATATGCATTTTTAACGTATATTTTAAGTTTATGAATCAATATAGGCTCATATGAGTGCATAATAATGAATGAGGAAGTGCATTAAAATGTACTATTTTAATTAAACTCAATTCAATGTTTTTAAATGTTTTATTGCAATAAAAATGCATTTAAAAAATTATTTTAAAAAAATGTATGCGTTTTAAGGATATTTTTATTTAAAAAAAATAAAAACTAACAGAGAAATTATATCAAATTTTATATTCATTATTATTTATATTTATATTATAAAAATGAATACGTATTATTAAAATAATGCATTTTAATGCACTTTTGCATGCATTATTATACACTCATATGAGCCTATATTGATTCATAAACTTAAAATATACGTTAAAAATGCATATAAGTATGTTTAAATCATAATTTGCAATTTTATTTGAAAAAATGTAATTTTTTTAAAATTGTATGCAACAAAAATTCGGTGCATTTTAATGTGCTATTGCATCCGTTCTAGTGACTGGATATTTTTTGGGAGGGGCTCATTTTGTTTATGTGCACATATCGAAGATATTCCCGTTGGTTTTACTTAAAAATATCCAACCCTTATGTTTTTATTGAAAATTTAGTAAAAAGGCAGTTTTCCAAAAATTTACGTCACTTACCCTTAAAAATGAACAACTTTCATTAGATAAACAAATAATATTTTTTAAATTATAGTTGATCATTATTCTTTGGAATTTCAGGAACAATTTGAGAACAATTTCAAGACATTTGAATGATTATAACCAAAGTTATTAATTTTTAAACTATTTTCATCAAAAAGAAGCATTTTTACCTATATTAAACCTTTTAGAAGGAGTATTTTTTTATCAAATTCAGTACATGTTGTCTCAATCGATTCGTCTCAGTTTCCTCAACAAACATCAACCATAAAAATACACCATTATCGCTTTAGATTTTGAAATAAATTGAAAATACACTTGGAATCGGGGGTTTTACACTTCAACCCCATTTTTAAAGGTGTTGCACCACTTTTCGCTAGTCCGGGTTATTTTTTCGAATTTTTCGCACCTAAATCTATAATAATCAACCAAAATATTGCTTGCCCCTAAAAGTTCGGATTTTAGCATATTTTACTGCTTCGTTTACTGAACTATTATAGAATATTGAATGCTCTACAAAAAAGATTCTATAAAATTTTCACGTAACATGTCTTTGAGATATCTTTAAAAAATAAATATTTTGGGATATCACCCTTCACAGAACAAAAAGTGTTTGTCTTAACCTGAAACGGAAAAATCACGTAAAATTTTTAAAATATGAGAAATTTTTTTTCTCATTTTAAAACGATCACAAAACTTCTCGTATCTTCGATATTGCGAGGAAGCAAAATGAATGTTTTTCTAAAAATTATTATGATATACTTAATATTCCTATATTCTACGTTAAAATACGTACACTCGACAAATTAATTAAGGGGACACCTAAAAAATAGCATGTTTTCAAATGCTTGTAACTTGATCAAAAATTGACTTTTTTCAAAACTTTTTTATTATTAAATTGAGCAAATTTACTCTACTTTATGATGGTCTAATTTGTTCCTCAACATCTTTTCATTTTTTAACTTTTTTATGTAATTATATAAATTAAAAAAAAAACTGCATATTTTGACACTTGATGTAGAGTGCATTTGTGTAGAAAATGAAATTTTGAAATAACCTTTTTGTAAAGAATTTTAATACCTTCAAATTTATATTCGTGCGGAAAAAATGTGACAAAAATTCGCAAATGTATTACAGTTTTAGTGAAAATCAGGAAAAAATAATTCAAATGAATATAGCCGGAGTTATTTTGGTGGTACAGAAAATAAATAAAAATAAAAATGAAGCTCAAAGTATCACCTTTCAGATTATGCAATGTAATGAAAGATTTTTTTATGAATTACAAAAAATATTCAAACTTTAAACAGAATAGAAAATATGAGTAATTAGACAGTAAAATTAAAACAAAGAATACATACCCTAAACATAACATTTTAGGTGGTCCGAGCTAGAGGTCTCATTAACAATACATGTTCTTTATAATTCATTTTTATTTTTTTAAATAGGACCATATTATGCGAAGATATTCAACTTTGATGTCTCAACATCAGAAAACCCAAAAAAATTACAAATTGGAATTTATTGAAATTTTTCTCGAAATAAAGCAGCTTATGAAAAATTTTAAGAAGTCAAAAAATGCATTATTTTACTGAAATAATAACCCAAAATGATCCATATGGTTTTAAAATTGTACCTAAATATGTGTGCATACTGTATACATGCATTTGTGCATGTAAAAATAAATATTTAGTAAAAATAAGTATTTTTTGACTTCTTAAAGATTCCATGACCTGCTTTATTTTACGAAAAAAATTTAACAATTTGCAAATTTGTAATTTTTTTGGGTTTTCTGATGTTGAGACATCAAAGTTGAATATCTTGGCGTAATATGGTCCTATTTAAAAAAATAAAAATGAATTATAAAGAACATGTATTGTTAATGAGACCTCTAGCTCGGGCCACCTAAAATGTTATGTTTAGGGTATGTATTCTTTGTTTTAATTTTACTGTATAATTACTCCTATTTTCTATTCTGTTTAAAGTTTGAATATTTTTTGTAATTCATAAAAAAATCTTTCATTACATTGCATAATCTGAAAGGCGATACTTTGAGCTTCATTTTTATTTTTATTTATTTTCTGTACCACCAAAATGACTCCGGCTATATTCATTTGAATTATTTTTTCCTGATTTTCACTAAAACTGTAATACCTTTGCGAATTTTTGTCACATTTTTTCTGCACGAATATAAATTTGAAGGTATTAAAATTCTCTACAAAAAGGTTATTTCAAAATTTCATTTTCTACATAAATGCACTCTACATCAAGTGTCAAAATATGCAGTTTTTTTTTTTAATTTATATAATTACATAAAAAAGTTAAAAAATGAAAAGATGTTGAGGAACGAATTAGACCATCATAAAGTAGAGTAAATTTGCTCAATTTAATAATAAAAAAGTTTTGAAAAAAGTAAATTTTTGACCAAGTTACAAGTATTTGAAAACATGCTATTTTTTAGGTGTCCCCTTAATTAATTTGTCGAGTGTATATATGTTATTAATTTATATGTATGTACAATTTAATATCTCAAATATATTTCAATTGATCGAACTTTACAGGTTGGCTATTTTAAATTAATAATAGTCATGACAATCGTCCTGAAGTCATTGCAAATGACCATTATTTAATTGTTTAAAATTTAAAATTTCATTCAAGCAGATTACTATTAGTTGCATCGGAAAAAATATAATATTGAGTCAATTGCATGTTATTTTTTAAATCAATATCATAATTTCAATACCTCAAATATATTGTAATTGTTCGAGCTTAGCAGGTTGGCTATTTTAAATTCATAATAGTTTATGACAATCGTCATTGCGATTTATATTTTCAGATCACTTTAACAAATAATTAAAGATCATGTCAGTTTTTATAATTCTCCTGTAAAGTAATTAGTTTTTTAGTTGCAAGCTTGTTTCACTTTTACTCATTGTTTCGTGTTTCATATTTACCCCAGTTGACCCTACTTAAGAAATTGAATGAATGAAACGTATTTTTGACATTGAGCATTAATAATAAAATTTAAATCCTACACTTTCCTCAATAAAAAAAAACACAACCGTTTGTAAAATAACGTAAATTTCATATAATTTGGTTAGTTAGCTAATTAGTTTGTGTATTTCAATATATCATATAAAATAAATTAGATTTTCTTATGGGGGGGTGGCTCGCATTTTACCTAATATTTTTCCAGAAGTATTTCAATAAAATGATGTAAACTTCTTTGATTCAAAATTTACTCAAATTTAAATCATTTTAGTCAAAATGCAAAGGGCCCGGCCCCTGGAGCCCGAATGTTAAATCTTTCTCCAGACAGTTTTTTCTTCTATTATAAATCGTATTTTTCTCACCACGACTCTGGTTAATTATTACACTTCATAGTCGTAGTAAGAAAAATTTTCGGGGGGGGGGGGGGGGGATATTTACATATGTGTTAAATTTTGGAAGTTATTTTGAACTGATATTTTCTCAAAACATACTACTGGCCCCATACATCCCTGGTCTGAATTATTATTGTTTGTTACTAGAAATCGATAACACGAATTAATACTAAACCAGGTATCAAATTTCATAAGTGTACCACAATGTGTTCTCTAGTTATTAAACACTAATACGAATAGCTGTAGCTCCCTCACGAAGAATATCCGGACACATGTTTACATAAAGTTTTTTGCTTAAAATTACATTCATGATCTACTATAATACTGTTAGATTTATTTTTACTAGTTATAAATCACCCTATACCGACATTACTCCAATTAGTTAATTATAACATTTAAACAAATATATGATTTACATATTTCCAGATATAAAATGTTGGTCCACGTACGAACACACACACATGAAAAACCACATCAGTGTTGTCAATGTGACAAATCATTTTCAAGAGCAGAGAACTTGAAGATACATTCAAGATCACACAGTGGTGAAAAACCATACACATGTCCAGTACCAGGATGTCATAAAGCATACTCGAACTCAAGCGACCGTTTTAAACACACACGTACACATCAAGTAGAAAAACCTTACTACTGTAAAGTCTCCGGTTGTCAAAAACGTTACACAGACCCGTCGAGCCTTAGAAAGCATGTTAAAACATATAGACATTTTGTTGATAATAAAAAGGATAATGAAATTACTGATCAACCGTGCCGTCAAACTGTTATCTCAATTAACAATAACTATAATAATATAAATGAAAGGTGCATAAGTATACATAATCAGAATAAAATTAAAGAACAAAATAAAATAAACATTAAGCAATTAAATATGTACAATATTAATTACAAGAATAGCGGTTTATCTAACACACAGTTTCAAACATCACAAAATCATCCCAGTGTAATTGTTACAAATAAAAATTCTTTTAATGAAATGATACCAATCAGAGAACAACATGATTGTAATTGTACACATTCCTATCATATTGGAACACTTTTAGATCTAAGCGTATCAAACATAAAGAATAATAAATGGACAAAATTATGGAATCCGTATATCGACACACAACGTAACGAACAAATGGAAATTGATTCACCGTTAGATTTATCATTAAGTAAAAAATAGTTATTTAAATTATTAATATAGGTACTAATAATATAAGACACCAGGGTCAATCCATATCAAGTGGTCCAGAATTGAATTAAATGGTTGCTTGACTATTCTAAAAAAAAATGTTTTTTATGTGCAGTTACCTTAACATGTTAATTTTTTAAAGCTGAATAAGTTTTCTACTCAAAAATAAAAAATATATAGGCTGTCCCATTTGAAAAACAAAAGTCAACATAACTTTCGATTCAACCGGAAGTGGCAGAAAATAAAAAATATGATAATAAAAATATTCGGAAAAATACAAAATATTATTTTATTTAACCATTCTTGTATCTTCTATAATAAAAAACGGGCAAGTGCTTGTTGGGCACGCACATGATAAGGTTCCGTAGTCATTCTCACTACGATTTATAAAAAAAGAGTTTTTTTACAAAATTTTCGTGACCGAAGGGTTAAAATCAAATAGATATTTGTGTATCTAGGGCGGAAAGAGGCTGTTTTTCGCACGAGTGGGAATGTTTGTTAATCGAGGCGTTAGCCGAGATTAACAATACACCCGAGGTGCACACAATATTTTTTCTAAAACCTTATTATAATATTATTAATAATGTAATATGATTTTTTAATTAAATAATAATAACTTGTCATATTAATTATTAATATTGAAATTTAAATCAAGTACTTAAATTTTGAAAAAACAAATGAATATTGTTATTGTTTGACATTTATATTCAGATTATTTGTGGATTATTTTTACTCACGTATTTTATTCTGTGATTTTATTATTGTAATTTTATAATAATATGGATAATATGGAAAGTGATAATGAAAATTGCATGCCGCCAGAAATATCGGAAGCTGCAAAATCGGTAATTTCAAATCTACTACCGACATAATCCAAATTAATATATGAAAATGTATGTGTTACTGTTACTATAGAAACACTTTTACGCTCGCCGTGCGTAAAAGTAACTTTGTCGCACAGCGAGCGCAAAAGTACTACTTTACACACTGAAATGACAAAGAAAAAGCCTACTTTTTAACACGGTTGTAGAAAAAAGTCATTTGGTTTTTATTATTTCATTTTACGAGACCTATCAAATGACACCCCACTCAATGGGGTAAATGAAAAAAATGTGACTTCACTTTTCAATCTATGATAGGGGGGCCCAAAATATTTTTGACAATGTTCGTTATAATTTTCAGTGAAAGTACTAATTAAAAGCTACATTCTGAATTTTTTTCAGATTTTTTGAATTGATAGTTTAGAAAATAGAGGGGGGGGGACGCTCTGACAGCGACATTAAAAAGCAAATATTTCGTGACTGAAGGGTTGAAATCAAAAAGTTATCTGACATTTTTTATTGCATTTTAGGAGACCTATTAAATGACATCCCACTCAATGGGGTAAGTGGGAAAAAATGAGAGTTCACTTTTCAGTCTATAGAAGAGGGGTCCAAAATATTTTTGACAATGTTCGTTATAATTTTCACTGAAAGTAATATTGAAAAAGCTACATTCTGGAATTTTTTCAGATTTTTTAAATTGATAGTTTAGAAAATAGAGGGGGGACGCTTTTTTAACGACTTTGGAGAGCAAATACATCGTGATTAAAGGGTTAAAATCAAAAAGTTCTGATACATTTTTTGTTGCATTTTAGGAGACCTTTCTAACGACACCCCACTCAATGGTGTAGGTGAAAAATTTTTTTTAAAAACACTTTTCATTTTATGAAAGGGGGGTCTAAAAAAATTTTATTTTCAAAAATCTTATTATTTCTGTTTTTGGGTCATCAATCTACGACCGTATACCAAATTTCATCTTATTATCTCAAAATTTTTGAAGACGGACGGACGGACGGACGGACGGACGGACATGGAGAAACTATAAGGGTTCCTAGTTTTCTACGGAACCCTAAAAATTAGCAGCAATTATTATATTTTTGCTAATTATTAAGTTTTGAATATTGTGATCACTGTTTGTTGTCAATGTCAATTTCACAATGTATGGTACATGTTACCATTAGATAGTACTATTTTGGATAGAAATTTCAGATTTTTATCTGGTTTCCCACCAGAGATATTTAGCTTTGAAAAGTGTCATTTTCTCAAATTTTTAAATTTGATGAATTGTTTGAAGGGGGGGGGGGCAGTCTCAGGGTGGAACATTGGTATGTGAATACAACTAGTAGATTTTTTTTTACTTGTTGATTCTACTCCTTCTTGCAAAAATATCCCCTTAAAAATGGGATTTTTTTAAAAAGAGAGTTAAGAATTTAGACCGATATTTCACCCATTAGAATTTAGGTGAAAAAGTGTTGGAAAAATCTTATAGCCCGTTTTTTTTCAATAAAGTGCTTCTAGTCGCATGTTCATAGGATAAATACATCCTGAGATATTATTGTTTCCACAAAATGCAAAAAACGCTACATTTTGTAAAACAAATATGACCGCCTATAGTCCAATCAATTTGTATTTTTGGTCTGCATTGTTCTACAGAGTCATTTTTTTGTTTTAAAATGTTAAGGGGTGTATTTTGAGTACTACATTAAGTTGGCGCGGTCTATGACTTTGAGCGTTGTCCGCCATAAGTACGAAAACTTTAAATGTTATTATCTCGTAAACCAATGAGCGGTTTTGTAGATTCGACCCTGATGAATAAGAAAGGTTATGACAAATTTTATCGTAGAATGGATAAAATTTGTCATAACCTTTCTTATTCATCAGGGTCGAATCTACAATTTTATTCACAGGCACAACTCTCTATTGTCAGTTGGTGACGAGATATATTGTAAAAAAGTACACAAAAAATGATTTTTTGCATTTATTTCGTAAGGAAGTGATTATATTGAAAAAATTTAAATTACAATCTTTTAGAACTCTCAATTTTCAATATTTTTGTTACTAGATGTCATTTTGCAAAACCCATAGTTTGCGTGTTATAGCCCACAAAGCATTGCAAAACCACATTTTTTCATTATATTTCAAAAACCATAATAAAAGCTACAAAATGTGTAATGACAAAAGTCAAGATCACAAAATTTTACACTTTTTTTGTTCAGAGAAAAAAAATTTTTTTTGTAAATTAACAAACAAAAAATTTTAACGAAAACAATTTTTTTTTTCTGTAAACAAAGAAAGTGTAAAATTTTATTATCTACACTTTTGTCATTACATATTTTGTAGGTTTCATTATAGTTTTTGAAATATAATGAAAAAATGTGTTTTTGCGATGCTTTGCGGGCTATAACAAGCAAACTATGGGTTTTGCAAAATGGCACTTAATAACAAAAATATTGCAAATTGAGAGTTCTAAAAGATTGTCATTAAAATTTTTTCAATATAATCGCTTCTTTACGAAATAAATGCAAAAAATCATTTTTTGTGTACTTTTTTACAATACAGGGTGATTCAGCACTGTCGTGCCAAACTTAAACCGTAGATTAAGAAAAATATTTTAAGCAAAAAACTTCTAATAAACATGTGTCCGGAAATTTTTCGTGAGGGAACTACAGGCCTTCAAAGATTTTACTAAAAATGAGTTTTTATTTAATATCTAGAGAACCCTTTGTGATAAAATTATGAAATTTGGTATTCTGTTTAGTAATAATAAGTGTTATCGATTACTGATATTAACTAGTTATAATTTAGACTAGAGATGTATGGGGTCAGTGGGCCCATCGATTTTAATCTAGTATTTTTTGTTCTTTAATATTTTTATAAAGTTGGGCACTTATTTAAGGTTATATGATACAAAATACACAAAAACATACTTTACTTATTTGTCATAGGATAAACCGTTTTCGAGGAATATCGATGGAAAAGAAAGCATGCAGAATTTAACTTAATTAATTAGCTTCAAATTACAAATAATACATTTATATTCTTGTTCTATGATAAAAATTAAGACAAAAAGTTAACATAAGTATACCTCAAAAAATGCATCCTTATCAACAAATAGCCATTTTTAGTTTCGTTTTTTAGTCAAATTATTAAAGTACATAATACAGTATTACAACTGGCTATATATCTTAGAGGATTAATATTAGAAGGTTTCTTTATATGAACTTTTTTCCCTACCTTTAATCATAGAACAAGAATATAAATTTATTTTTTGTAATTTGGAGCATCCGTATTAAGTTAAATTCTGCATTCTTTCTTTTCTAAGATATTACTCGAAAACGGTTTATCCTATGACAAATAAGCAATACATATTTTTACGTATTTTGTGTCATATAACCTTAAATAAGTACCCAACTTTATAAAAAAATTAAAGAACAAAAAATACTAGATAAAAATTGATGGGCCCACAGGCCCCATACATCCCCGGTCTAAATTATAATTGTTTAATATGAGAAATCGATAACACTTATTATTACTAAACAGAATACCAAATTTCATAATTTTATCACAAAGGGTTATCTAGATATTAAATAAAAACTCATTTTGATGAAAATCTTTGGTGGGCTGTAGTTCCCTAACCAAGAATTTCCGGACACATGTTTATTGGAAGTTTTTTGCTTAAAATATTTTTCTCAATCTATGGTTTAAGTTTGGCACGACAGTGCTGAATCACCCTGTATATCTCGTCACCAACTGACGATTGGGCCTGCGAATAAAATTGTAGATTCGACCCTGGTGAATAAGTAAGGTTATGACAAATTTTGTCGTAGAATGAGGGGTTTACGAGATAATTACGTTTAAAGTTTTCGCACTTATGGCGGACAACGCTCAAGGTCATAGACCGCGCCAACTTAATGTAGTACTCATTGTCAGAACATACCCCTAACAATTTGAATAAAAAAAAATTACTCTGTAGAACAATGTCTTACGAACTACATTTTTTTGATAATTTGATTGGACTACCTAGCAAAAATAAGAAACAATAAAATTAAAATTATGGTCATTTTGAACTATTAACAAGTTAGGGTAACTGCACACACAAAATCATTTTTTTGAGTATAGTCAAGCAATCATTTAATTCAATTCTGGACCATTTGATATGGATTGACCCACCAGTCTTCGATCATACCCCAGTGTTGGATTTTTGTTTAAATAAATGTATTAAATTATAAATATTTGGTTACTGTAGCGATTCTCAACTTGTAGGGCACGCCCCCCAATGGGGGCGTGATAAAACTAAATGAGAATGTGCGAGTATATCGAGAAAAAATTATAAAAATATTATTAAAAAAATTATTTAATTTACTAAAAGAAAAGCAATTTTCTGACATAATAAAAAATAAATTTGTGTTTACATTTACACTGATATAATACACTTATAAATAGGATTGTATCAGTACTGCACAATGTATTTAATAATTAACTTATCAATATTAAATTAAAAACAAGATTAATAATTATTAATGACCCCTTGGGCTTGTATGCCATTACTGAATCATAATCTATAAACCATGAAGAATAGAGACATGAGATGAAACTCTGTATATTTGTAATACAATTTTATGTGTCAAAATACGACCGCCGAAGTGGGTGGTCTCTCGTGCTAGGACCGCTGCGCAGTAATTGACTGCGCATCCATATAGTTGTGTGTGTACCGCAAGGTACAGAGTGGTTAATGTGCACAAACTTCTGCGCAGCGGTCCATAAAATGCGGAACGCCTTCTGTCTCCACTCAGTCCACTCGAGTTTCATCACTTGTCTTATACTTCATGCTATAGACACACAATCGACCAATAGGTGTCAAAATGGTGGACATTTAAACTAATTATTAGTGTAATCTATTTATTAACTATGTATGTATTATATTATCATTGTATATGCTTTACATTGTTTCTAATTTTACGTTTCTTTATTTTATAACTTTTGTGTTGTAATACTTATAATTATGTTTATATTATTTTTTTCATATATTATTTGTTATTATTTGCAAGTTTTCATAACTACGTACCAGCAGTAGCGTCGCTAGGGAGGGTGACACCCGGGGCGGAAATCGGAAATCACCCCCCCCCCCCCCCAAATAAGTCAGTAGATAGGGGGTTGTCATCCTCTGTGAACTTTCAATAACAGAAAAAAATATTAGTGGTCCATTTTTTTATAAATTCAGCGGTTATCAATCTTATAAACTTTAAATGATAAAAAAAAACCATTGGCTCTTTTTTTACACATTTTAATCCCATAGAAGCATTAACTAACCAAAAAAAGATAAATGGGCTTTTTTAACATATAAGATGGAGCACCCCCGCCTCTCTAGCTACGTCACTGGATACCAGAGCTGTCAATACTTCAAGTAAAATACTTGAAAAAATAATTCAAGTACAAAAAGTACTTCAAGTACTTCTAAAAATACCAAAAAATACTTGAAGTACTTTTTCAAAATAATTGAATTTTGTACTTGTTTTAGCAGATAAAGTACCTATTTGAAGTATTTTACTTCAAGTACATTTTGAAATAGCGCATGTAGTTTTTCAAGTATCTGCTTAAATAAATTGATTTTCTAGAAGAAAAGTTTTTTTTTCTATAAAATAATATACCTAATAATAAAAGCTGCCATAGGTGCTGCATGACTTTCTTATACGTAATATACCTACTGATAGTGAACAGTGTACGTGATTCTTATTAAATACATATAGCCCAAGAAATAAAGGAAAATAATTAGGAAAAATGTATGAGGTGTCAAATTTAAACAGTGGTTAGAACATGCCGAGATGTATATTTACTGAAAACTCCCTAGCAAAGTTTGCCCCGGAACACCCTCAACCAAGTTTTGTATTACGAGGATTTTGTAAACGTACTGTATCTAATAAACGGAATGTTTTATTAACCTCGTCTTTCGCATTTTAAACAGATAATTAAAATTTGCTACAACATTCTTCATTATTATTTTAACCAAAAATAATTGTATACCTTTCAAAACGGTCGCGGTGGTTAAATCCCTCCTTCGTAAGAAAATGTGGATTATTCCTGGACATTAATCATCCCTACTTAAGAGCAAGTCCAGATGGATTATATTGAATAATAATGGAATTGTGGATGTTAAATGCTTTCCATCTTTTTGAGATAAACTTATGAGGGAAGCTATCACCAAGACTTCCTGTTATAAGGTAGATGCTTAAGGTTAAAGCGGAACCATAAGATTTTCTATCAAATTCAAGGCCAACTAAACATCACAAATAAAGATTTTTGTGATGTTATTTTTTATTCGAATAAAGATATTTGTATAGGAAGAATTGAAAAAGATAGTAAATTTTGGAGTAAAGTACTTCCTAAATTAAAAGATTTTTATTTACATTGTATTCTTCCAGAGATAGTGGATCCAAGAGTTCCCCGTGGGATGAAAATAAGAGATCCGGAATATATATTAGAAGCGCAGAAACAACACAATAAATAATATATGTGAAATAAAGTTCGGCCATGCATCATATCCACAACACCTACATAAAATAAATATAGTACAATCACCCATATGCTCATGCGATAATAAGTCCATCGGTGATATTAATCACATCTTTTTTTCCTGCAAAAAATATATAACACAACATAAACAATTTTACAGAGATCTTATTAATTAAACTAAAAATAAACCTACCAACATCAATAAACAACTTAATAAGTACAAATAACGATAAAATATTAAAATTAATAACAGACTTTTAAAAAAACAGATCTTAAACTATAAAAGAATATAATATAATATAATATGACATAAAAATATGCAGACAGCAAAAAAATAATTAAAAAGAAGTGTGATAGTAAAAGTAGAGAGGAAGAAACTATCTAAATAAAAACAGAAACATTCCGACACAAATATAAGTAGTGATAAATGAAATAAAATAAAGAGGAGTGGACATGGGCGTACCGAGGGGGGGGGCAGGGGGGGGGGGCAGGGGGGGGGGCAGCTGCCCCCCCCCCTGGACCTGTCTTACTATACATTTAGCTGGTTAATTATTTGCATATGCCTAAGTTCTATTGTATTTATGAAATTGAAGAAGTAAAATTTATATATAGGTATTTTACTTCTTTTCATTCTGAAAACTCACTTTTGAGTCACATTATGAGTTAATTTTTTAAAAAGTCGCGCTACGCGCGATAGTAAATTAGGTAGTTATTATATTATTATTATATGATGTGCATTTGATTTTTAATTTAAAATTTTGATCCAGAAAAAACACCATTTTTAAAATTACAATCTCTTGTTAAAACTGTTGTCATTTTCCTTTTTATATAAGGCAAAAAAATGTTAATTTTATTTTTTTACATTTAAACTATCATATTTATGTATTTATTAAGTTATAAAGCAGTCAAATAAAATCGATTTTTTACCTAAAATAGAAAAAATAGAATGAATAAAACCCACTAAAATCGACAACTAATACATACATATATGTATAGTAGGGTGGGCCAAATTGAATTGACAAAATTTAACCGACCTCGACTACCCCCCTATGTGAAAGTACTCTCAATTCTAAGAAAAAACTCCCATAGAAACTCTACATTCAACTTTAGTTTTTTTTGACTGAAAATTTTAAATTTGAGTCCCTTGAATTCAAATAGGTTAAACTTGCAAATATCTCAAAAAATATCAACTTTTCGAGGACAATAGTTATGAAGAAAAATGTAGCTTATAAAATTCTACACAAAAAAGAAAACTATACTTTTTTCGTATAATCAATACATTTTAAGTAAACTTAATTTTTTAAGTGCCCAAACAAAAGTGTCGTGAAAAGTGCCAAAATCCCAATTTTTAGTGGCAATCAATTTTATGGTTGATTATTATTGATTTTTAAGCGTAAAATTCGAAAAAAATAGCCCAGACTGGCGAAAAGTGGTGCAACACCCTTAAAAAAGTGGTTGTAGGATGAAAATCCCGTTTCCAAACTTTTTACTTGAAAAGTATTGATTATACGAAAAAAGTAGTTACCTTTTTGTGTAGAATTTTATAAGCTACAATTTTCTTCATAACTATTGTCCTCGAAAAGTTGATATTTTTTGAGATATTTGCAAAAAAATAGAATTTGCCTCCCTTTACCCCCTAAAAAACAAAAACCCTTAACCCAAACAATAGGTACTTTTTAGGGTATGCTTAGAAAATAAAAATAAAAGTCTCCACCAAAATTCAGCTTGATGGGAATTTTTTCTTAGTTTAACCTATTTGAATTCAAGGGACTCAAATTTAAAATTTTCAATCAAAAATGCGCCAAACTAAAGTTGAATGTAGAGGTATAGTTCCATTGGCGTTTTTTCATAGAATTGCGAGTACTTTCATGTCGGGGGGTAGCCGAGGTAGGTTAAAAAATTGGCTCATCCTAATCTATAGGTAGAGTACATTTTTGTAGATATTTTGTCTTCTATATGATAAAAATAAATTTACGATTGAAAAAAAGTTTGTAGCCAAAATTCAAAGTTGCAACAGCGTAGCACAGAAAAAATAGAATATTTAAGAAAAAAAGGAAAAATTACCCAATGTTTATTTACAATAATGCCCATTTATAAGGACATTACACAACATTTTTTTGCACTTCAATACCTAAAAAGGTTAATAACCCATCTGTTCTAACAACCCCTCTTATCACGGGTTTCTAGGCGAAACACACTGACTAAATCGGTTTATAAAAAAAAAAAATCTGCCCCCCCCTGGACAAAATGCTGGGTACGCCCATGGGAGTGGACAATAATATCAAGAAATAAAGAGTGAACAAGAAAAAACTATTAAAAAGAAGTGAGAAAATTAAAGTAGAGTGATCGAAAAATAAAAATAAATAAAAGTGTAAAGTTAAAAAAAAGAGAAGCGAACGAAGTGATAATTAAAAGTAGAGTGGACAATCCAAAAAAATTAAAATAAGTGAAATTAAACTAAAATCAAAAGTGATAAATTTAAAAATAAAGGTGGCTGATTAATTGAAAAAAAAGCCAAAAAGAAAGAAGAAGAAGAATAATATGTGACATATATGATATAATGTACAATTATGTAAATAAAATAAATTATTTTAATTATCTATTTTATTTTTTATATATTTATTATTGAATAATTATAACCAAATAATAAATAAAACGGGCAAGTGCGTGTTGGGCACGCACATGATAGGGTTCCGTAGTCATTCTCACTACGATTTATAAAAAAGGTTTTTTTCAAAATTTTCGTGACCGAAGGGTTAAAATCAAAAAGTCATTTGGCTTTTATTATTGCATTTTAGGAGACCTATCAAATGACACCCCAATCAATGGGGTAAATGAAAAAAATGTGAGTTAACTTTTCAATCGATAATACAGGGGTCCAAAATATTTTTGACAATGTTCGTTATAATTTTCAGTGAAAGTACTAATTAAAAGCTAAATTCTGTAATTTTTTCAGATTTTTTAAATTGATAGTTTAGAAAATAGAGGGGGGGGCGCAGCGAGGGTACTTGGCGCCCGGGGACAGGACATAAATTTGCCCCCCCCCCCACCATGCATCGAGTGTACTGGAGATTTTAAATAACAAAAATAATGACGCAAAATATATATTAAATAAATTAAAAAAAAAACAATAATAATTGTATGCTATTAAATATTGTTGGGAATTTTTTTCTTTGAATGTTTGGCACGGAATAGTTGGGTATAATTTTTTGAATTTATTATTAAAAAAAAGTATTAGCTTCAGAAAATGCCCTGGCTCATCAAAATTGAATCATTTTTAGCGGATTTACGGTAGTTTGAATATTTTCCATTTCTTATTGTTTTTCATTGCGAAAGAAGATGGATAAAATACTAAATAGTTGCAGTAATTTACAATTTTGGATTTTTTTGGGACACTATTAACAAAAAAAATACGGTAGCATTTAAGGTTTCGCCATTTTTAACAAATAACTATAAATAAGAAAATACCGTTCTTTTACATGTTTTAAAAACGAAAAAAATCATGGAAGGAATTTTTTTACAAAATCATATGTAAGTTATTTGATGTCAATTCGATTATTGTGTGATTATTATTTTAGGATATACAGAAGTTTATAGTCAAAAGTATTATTTTTACTTTGACAGTGAATAACGCGGTCAAAAAAATTGTACGGGGATGAAAAAATCGTATTTTCACGAGAAAAGAACATGTTTTCAAACGCTTTCATTGAATTTCTCGTAAACAAAATTTTGCTAAAATCTTACGCTTTCAAAGCTTATAAAATATTAAAGGATATTTTATCGAACTGTTTTAACCCTTATCATTATTATCACAAAGCGGCAGGAGATAATAAAAAAAAAATTGGGCTCTTGATTAAAAAACTAGAAAGTACAAGCTAACGAATGAGCTATAGATAATGAAAATTCAATCATTTTTCGCGGAGATATAACTGTTTGAAAATTAGTAAAAATTCGCTTTTTTTTAAATTATCCTATATTTTTTTGATGAGTGGATTTCCGATCCTCGTTCTCATACACAGAAGCTTTTTTGTGTGGGACAGTTCTACGTATATACAGGATAGCAAAATTAACTATAAAATATATAAATTATGATATTATGTTTTTCTTATTTTGGCGCCCCCTAGCACGTGGCGCCCGGGGACAACTGTCCCTCCCTGCCCCCCCATAGCTACGCCACTGGGGGGACGCTCTGACAACGACATTAAAATGCAAATATATCGTAACTGAAGGGTTGAAATCAAAAAGTTATTTGACATTTTTTATTGCATTTTAAGAGACCTATTTAATAACACCCCATTCAATGGGGTAAGTGCGGAAAAAATGAGAGTTCACTTTTCAGTCTATAGAAAGGGAGTTCAAAATATTTTTGACAATGTTCGTTATATTTTTCAGTGAAAGCACTAATTAAAAGCTACATTCTGGAATTTTTTCAGTTTTTTTTTAATTGATAGTTTAGAAAATAGAGGAGGGGGGACGCTTTTTTAATGACTGGAGAGCAAATACATCGTGATTAAAAGGATTAAAATCAAAAAGTTCTGATACATTTTTTGTTGCATTTTAGGAGACCTTTCTAACGACATCCCATTCAATGGAGTAGGTGAAATTTTTTTTTTGAAAACACTTCATTTTATGGAAAGGGGGCCCAAAAAAATCATATCATTTCTGTTTTTTGGGCCATTAATCTACGACCGTATACCAAATTTCATCTTATTATCTCAAAATTTTTGAAGACGGACGGACGGACGGACATGGAGAAACTATAAGGGTTCCTAGTTTTCTACGGAACCCTAAAAAATAGTACTCTTAATGTTCGGTATTATAAACGACCTAGCTTTGCAAGCTAGCAAGTACTCTCAATTGGGGTATCAAACTTATATGACAGTTCTCTTGAAGATGTAGATAGATAGTTTCATACATAGGAAGTAAAAAAAAGGTATGTAAAGTATATTTACTAAAGTGTATTTACTAATAGTCCAGTGCCAATCCGACTTTTTGAGGCCAAAAAACAGGAAAATTCTCTGCAGGATAGCGATGGTGGGAATCGTTGTTAAAGATGATTACAAAAAGAGGGGGGAAAATTCACCTCTGCACATGTAGCGGTTTCGAGGGAGGTGGTTTTTAAGGGTTGAAAATGTTTTTTTGCGATTTTCGGCGAAAAATGGTCTACAGTAAAGTTGTAGATAAAAAATAAATCTACAATTTTGTTTCAAACCAAATTACAACATAACCATAAATTTTCCGAAATAATGGCGAAATACTAATTTTCACCAAATATCATTTTTTTCGTATTGAGTCGAATTTTAAGATAAATAAAAAATTAAAATACCTTTACATTTAAAAATTCTGTGAAAAATTAGAAAAACCGATAATAGCGATTTGTAAAAAACCCATTTTATTTTTCAATCACTATAAAAATTTTGTATTAATCATGAAATTTTTGTGCTAAAATACAAGAATAAAATATATTCAAGTTTATAAATGAATAATTTACGAAAAAAAATGTAATACAGTGTAAATTGATAGGAATAGGATGCTGTAAATAAGTAATTTTTCGGTAATAAATCGTAAAAGCATTATAAATTGAAATTTTTTTACATATAGGGTGGGGCATTTAAAGTGTTACAGATTTTTATCTCAGAGCCACCGCATATTTGAAAAAAATGTTCAAGTCAAAAAATGTATGGTTGTGAGGGGGTAATCGAATAGTAATATTTATTTATTATTTTAGTGTGGCCTTCAAGGATATTTGAAGGTCAACATCAATTTTTTAAATAGGAACCTATAGTTTTTATTTAATAGTCTTATTCTACGTGAACAAACACGAATATTTCATTGACAAATTTTTTTTGGGCACCCTAAGATTTCCAAGATTTCTAACAAAATAAATTCGAGATTTTGGACTTTCAAGAATTTTTTACTCAGAATCCATAAGCTTTAGAAAAAAAGTAAAAATAAAAATAAAATGTTTATTTCGTTCTAATAAAACTTGGAGAATTGTTCTAGAATTTTTTTAACATTTCGTATTTTTTTTTTTTTTTTTGCTGAAATAAAATAAATAGAAACAGCTTTAATATTTTTAAAACAATTTTTCAAGATTTATTAGACCAAAATAAACATTTTTTTTATTTTTACGTTTTTTAAAAAATTTATGGATTATGAGTAAAAAATTCTTGAAAGTCCAAAATCTCGAATTTATTTTGTTAGAAATCTTGGAAATCTTAGGGTGCCCAAAAAAAATTTGTCAATGAAATATTCGTGTTTGTTCACGTAGAATAAGACTATTAAATAAAAACTATAGGTTCCTATTTAAAAAATTGATGTTGACCTTCAAATATCCTTGAAGGCCACACTAAAATAATAAATAAATATTACTATCCGATTACCCCCTCACAACCATACATTTTTTGACTTGAACATTTTTTTCAAATATGCGGTGGCTCTGAGATAAAAATCTGTAACACTTTAAATGCCCCACCCTATATGTAAAAAAATTTCAATTTATAATGCTTTTACGATTTATTACCGAAAAATTACTTATTTACAGCATCCTATTCCTATCAATTTACACTGTATTACATTTTTTTTCGTAAATTATTCATTTATAAACTTGAATATATTTTATTCTTGTATTTTAGCACAAAAATTTCATGATTAGTACAAAATTTTTAAAGTGATTGAAAAATAAAATGCGTTTTTTACAAATCGCTATTATCGGTTTTTCTAATTTTTCACAGAATTTTTAAATGTAAAGGTATTTTATTTTTAATTAACACTTTAAATGCCCCACCCTGTATGTAGGTATATTGTATATGTATATGTTACATATATGTATATGTATATGTACAATATATATACATTTAAAATTACTTTGTTCTAAAAAATAAAATAAAGTTCCATTACATAGTACCTACTTACATTAATTTTACAGAAAATTAATATACTATTATTTTATGTTAAAATTTTTCAATTAATTAATTATAGCATTCTTTTCCTATCAATTTACACCGTATTACATTTTTTTTAGTTAATTATGCTTTTATTAAATTGAATATATATTATATACTTGTATTTTAGCATACAAATTTCATGATTAGTACAAAATTTTTCGAGTGATTGAAAAATAAAATTGTGTTTTTTACAAATCGCTAATTTTGTTTTTTTTTTTTTTAATTTTTCACAAAAATTTTAAATGTAAAGGTATTTAAATTTTTTATCTATCTTAAAGTTCGATTCAATACGAAAATATTGAGCCTTCTGAAAGTTAAAAAATCAAAAATTTCTACGATCAATTTTTCGATTGAAAAAATTTCATTTTTTTCGGAAAACGTTAATATTTCAGGTAATATTTAACTTTGAAATTCCGAACAGATCGGTAAAATTAAAGGACTTCAAAACATACATTTCATGGAAATGTCAAGTATTTTGAAGTTTTTTTTTGATTTAAAAAACTTGAAAATTAAAAAAACGGTATTTCGCCATTTTCTCGGAAAATTTGAGGTTATATTGTAAATTGGTTTGAAACAAAATTGTAGATTTATTTATTATCTACAACTTTACAGCAGACCATTTTTCGATAGAAATTCGTACTTCGCCGGAAATCGCAAAAAAAAACTTTCAACCCTTAAAAACCACCCCCTCCCCTTCGATACCACTACATGTGCAGAGGTGCATTTTTTCCCCTCTTTTTGTAATCATCTTTAGCAACGATTCCCACCATCGCTATCCTGTAGACCAGTGGTCCCCAACCCTATGCCCGCGGGCACCATTGTGCCCGCCGACCATTTTACGTGTGCCCGCCGCTGAGTGTGAACGATAAAAAAATAAGTTTATGTTATTTATTTTTTAATTTTAGTAACTAATTAGAAAAATAAGCGTATTTATTTGAAAAAAAAATTGTTTATAAATATATTATATCATTTTACATTTATTCACTGAAATTTAACGTATACCGTAAAGTACAGCCAGAAAAATAAATTTAATCTTTTCTGGCTGTATACACAATTACAAAAATCACTTCTATTAATTCTAAAGATAAATTAAAAATATTTTGTTGATGCTGATTTGTTAATAAAAAAACATTTGTGCGTAATATATCAAACTTTGCATAAATTCGTTTAACAATATACATACAAACAATGATCAAAGTTTTAAGATTGGCATTTTTTACTAGTCACGGCTTACGTAGGAACTATGTAAGAAATATATGAAAAAATGCCTCGAAACCTTTTTGTAGATTACAAAATTTTCCATCAAAAATTCAGCGAGAGCTGACTTTTTTAACTTCCCAATAGGAAGTTATTGTAATTGGTCCGAAAATCGAAATCAAAAATTTTAACATATTTTCATGTTTCAAGGGCATTAGAGTATATTTACACTATTTTCAGAAAAATGTCTGTGTGTGTGTGTGTGTGTGTGTATGTACGTACGTACGTACGTGTGTACGTACGTACGTACGTGTCCTTTTTTTCCGAGACGAAATCTCGCGAACAAAAAATGCTATTGACTTCGTTGGGATGCTAATCGAAGCGTCTTGAGGTGAATATGATCTGAAAGAAAGGATTTTTCGAAATTCAACCCCTACGGGGGTAAAAAAGGGTGTTTTTTATTTTTTATTTTTTTTCTTGATCGGATTTAGTCGAAACTTAGAATAAATATTATACAATACAAATAATCAAACGTGTATTTCAGTATTTAATTTTTATATGGGTCCAAACAGCCATTAAAGGGATGAAAACCACCATCAAAATTTCAATTTCATACTAATAAATACGTCTAATAATTCATGTTGCCTTGGAAACAAACGCAATTCAAAATTCAAACTGTCAGATTAGTTATTCTAAAAATGTGCATTATATCATTGACATTATTAGGATATTAGAAAACTAATATTCATAAAAAAAGGTGAGTTTTATTTCTGACAAATTCCATTAAAATTTTGCATATACATATTAAAAAAAATATTTACAAACTATAACATAGTAATATTAATTATGGAAACAATAAATAATCAGTATTCAAGTATTGTTAGTCATACCATGTTGGGAAGTTGATTGTGTGGACCTAAAGGATCGCACCCCACGGCATTATACGTTATATAGTTTAATTTTATATCCCCGGGTAAAATTGTATCCGACAGCTAGTTAGTTTAGGCTTGAGAAACGCCTGAAAATCGCGATTTTGATGTGGGCACCTTGAAAAAGTAAATGGTGCCCGCCGCCCCACCGGTATTCTAGAATGTGCTCTTAGGTACAAAAAGGTTGGGGACCACTGCTGTAGACTGTAGAGAATTTACTGAGAACTGTCATATAAGTTTGATATCTCATTTGAGAGTGCTTGCTAGCTAGCAAATTTGCTAGGTCCTTTATAATACCGGACATCATGGGCGCCGGCAGGATTTCTTTCAGGGGGGTGCATCTAGGTATATAAAATTAAATTTATTTAAAATTCATATCACGCAGGTATTTTAATATACTTCTGTGGAACGCATCTGTTTTTTCTTTTTTGACAGGGGGGTGCAAGTGCACCTCCTTGCACCCCCTCAAGGCGCCTATGCCAAACATTATAAATGATTAAATTCGTTTTCATAACCAAAGTATTATAAAAAGCTAGTATTTATTTTCATAATCAAAAAACAGACAATCTTTTTCTCAAAAAGCAAATATTTTAATTATATGCATTATAGTCCAGTCAGTAGACAATTTCGTATAGGGGTGGCGCTAGAAAAAAAAGACGGAGTACGATTTTTTCAAGAAATTGGTAGATTTCGATGTATAGAACATGCCGATAACTTTTCCCCCCTTTCGAAGGGGGATGCATAACTTTCTAGGGGCTTACAAAGCTGTCTAAGATCAGTTCTTTGGAAATAACACTGGGGCTGTCAATTTTATGATAAAATAATAAATCTTAAAGCTGATAAAATTACGAACAAAATAGTGTTTTTCAAAATTATGTACCATACATACTTATTGAAATAGAGCCCGCGAAAAAATCATTTAGTGACGTCGAGTTTAGAGATTACGCCTAAATACAGTGGCGTAACAATAGGGTGGCAGAGCGGGCAAAATGCCACGGGCCCCCGGCCTGAAAGGGCCCCTGGCCCGAGAGGCCGTGAGCAAAGGAGGAACCTAACATTTATTACGAAATTTTTTAAAATTTATTAATTATGAATTTTATAAATTTAACTTAGGTACCTCTAGAGATCAGATCGGGCCTTAAAAAAACGGCCCGACCCGGTCCGAAGATATTTTTTTTTTAATTTGCCGACCCGATTCGATTCCGAAACTTTTTTTTTCGACCCAGTCCAATCCGGTTTGATTTATACTTAGGTCCGATCCAACCCGGTCCAAACGTTACAAACAAAAATCAAGCCCAGTCCGGTCCGATCCGAAATTCGGGTCGGGCTAAATTCGGACCGGATCGTGCTGGCCCGGCCCGAATTGATCTATAACGTTTTTTTATATGTTTTCTTGGTTTGAGAATTCTTTCTACCCGTGTATAAATTATAATTTTGTTAATAACTGTGAATTTTTATTAATTTAACATTAAACTATTAAACTATTAAAAGTAAAAGTTTTGTTTTGAAAAAATAATATTTTTATTTATTCGTAAGGTCCGTCCAGCTCGGTCCGATTTATGCTAAGGTAAGATCCGACCCAGCCCGGTCCGATGTATACCAATCCCGGACCGGTCCGAATTGACCCGGTTCAAACGTAACAAACAAGAATTAAGCCCGGTCCGAAATTCGGGCCGGCACGGCCCGGCCCGATCTGATCTCTAGTACCTACACTGTCAGAAAAGTATTCTTGAATTTAATATATTTACCTACGGGATTTTTGTGATATGTTTTAAATCAACTCTAATTTTATTCTTGAAACAAGTAAAAAATTATCTTGAAATAAGCATATACTTGATTTATGAAAAAATACTACATTCAAGAATAATATAAAATTTATTAACAAAATTAATAAAAACTTATTTAAGAAATTCTATGGGACAAGAAAGACTAAGCAACTTTATAGCTCGTTATTTGAACTTTGATGTTGTAATTGACACATTTGCTGAACAGAAAGCTCGAAAAAAGATTTTTAATAATAAACATTTTATTAATTTTTTTTATATAATACTTCTTACGTTCCTCAAATTTAAATATACTACATGGATAAATTTTACTTTATTTCACCCAAAAATGCACACAATTGTTAATAGTTAATAGTTAGTAAGTTTACATTATATAGTACGTCTGGTACGTGGCAAATAAAGCCAAAACGCTGCACTTTTTGATTGGGGTATGTCACATTCTGTGGTCATGCACCAGGTCAAGAAGAAGATTTTCAGATAGGGAGCCACATTAAAATCCATGTAGAACACTGTTATATGGGCTATCAAAGATGGCACTCAACGGTGTTATAAAATTGGCTTTATCCACGACTTATATATAATACATACATTACATACGTTGTTTTTACTATATAATGCGATATATTAATCTCAGAGGGAACTATGACGAAAGAGAAATTTTCTGATTGGTGCATTGGAGGGCAATAATGGTCATTATTGCCCTCTAAATCATTATTGCCCTCTAATGCACCAATCAGAAAATTCCTCAAATTAAATAATTCCATGGAAACAAAATACACAAACTTTAAGACTAAAAAATGTATTTACGACTGTCAAATAAAACACCTAGTGTTTGTGTATTTCCACAGAACATATACAAGTAGAAACGTCATTCGTATAGGACGCCATTTGCCTTTTTTTTAAATTCAGCGACGTCCACAGATGGCACCACTTGCGTTTTTAATATTTTTTTTTGATCGTGTTACATGGATTAAAATTTTTCTGTGAAAATTTTTGTTTTATAATATTTATAAATATGACATTTACAATTCACATTTTCGTTATTTTTGTGCTCTATTTTGGTGAATTATTGAGATTTTCACAGTGAATTTCTTAATTATTTGAAGTAAATGCAGTGAATCATTCTTAAGCGAAGGTATGTATAACTATATTATGTTTTTCTAAAGAAATTGACAAAATCTGATATTTTTTATTCTATTGAAAATTCTATTTACCTATAACATGTGAGAAAAATTGCGAAAAGAAAAATTTATTGTGTTGAACTATTAATCAATTTATCATTTAATACTAGAAATATCATACGAGTCCCATAAATGATTACAACAATAAATAGATGTACCTATTTTAATCAGCAATTTTTGTCAATTTTTTTACTATGAATTATGTAAAATTAAATTGTAATTAAAATTACATGATTTATAAATAAGCAGTTTTTATGAAAAATATGTACCTATTTTTTTTTTCAGATTTCAGATGTCCAGTAAATACATACTTCAACTACCTATCTCCCACACGCTGCATCACAAAAACTCCAGCAAAACCTTGACGTATTACAAAACTGGCTCAATAAATGGTGCATAAGGGTCAACGAGACCAAGCCAGCACATGTCACCTTCACCATATGAAGAGATACTTGCCCAACAGTGATGTGCCCATTGTGCGATATAGTGATTAGACTAATTAAGTTAACTAAAGTAGGGTGTGCCATTATTGAATGGCGATACCCACCAGTACTCTGCGATAGAACAGATCATAAATGACAATTTAGTTATAAAAATACAAAAAGTATTCCTAATTACTAGATAACACTTTATGAAATAGTGCTGTAAAATCATTTGACATGTAAACACTACGTAAGTGCACATTGGAATGCCAGATAGCAATGAGAATTAATTTAAATTATGTTGTAGATATTGTCTTCTTTTTATTAGTATAATGTTTAAGTTAACATATTTCAATGTCCATATATTTTCAAATTTTATTATGACCAATATACATACCTATTATAGATAGTCCATTATCAATATATTAGACTTTTAAAATCATTATTGACATAAAGAAATTATAATAAACATTGTTTCAATTTTATATTAAATTTAAATTAAATGCCATTAATAACAAATCACACTATAATATAAACGTGTATGTTTATATGTATATATATATATATACTAGGGGCTGTGCCCCTGGGCGCTTCGCGCCCCAACCCCCTTTGACGCCATATTTTTTACACAAATTTACTCGGGTCTGCGACCCTCGTATGTGTATATATCATACTCGTTCCACTATTTTTTGATAGTTAATTTTTTCATTTGGCGGAGATAATCAATATTACAATTTTCAGTAATTTTACATGTACAAATTACCTAATTACAAATTTACTCGGGTCTGCGACCCTCGTATGTGTATAATATAATAATTTTCCAATCTTTTTGCTGATACTCATTTTATTTCTTAAATTGGCGGTGATAATCACATATCAATATTACAATTTTCAATAATATTACATGTATAAATTACCCAACCTAAAATGTACTGTTATTTATTAAATGGTTAACTTTTTATTTTTATATATTCCTGAAGTTTTTAATTTTTGTTCAATTTTAATCAAAATTAATTTGTCTACATCACTTTAAAAAATAGCAATTTTAATTATTTTCATGCGCGCCCCTGACTTAATTATAATTAAAAAAAAAGATTAATATATCAATCTCAACTTTCAAAAAAATAATAATTCATAAATAATTTTTTTGGGGCGCTACTGATCTATATTATAATTTTCATATTTTTTTGAAATTTCTAATTTTTGAACAATTAAAAAAAAATTTTTGAGACGCTACTGACTTATTTATTTTTAAATGTGAACTTTTGGATAAATTGCATCAATCACCTACAACAAAACTATTTAAAATTATATTTATATACAATTTCATTAAAAAAACACAAATTTAAAATTATTTGAAACGCCGTCCCTGATTTAAATGAAACATGTATAAATTACACAACCTAAAATGTACTGTTATTTATTAAATAATTTTAAAAACATTGCACTTTTAAAAAATAACAAATTGAACTATTTTCATGCAACGCCCCAGACTAAATTATAATTAAAAAAAAATTAATATATCAATCTCAAAACTTTCAAAAAAATAATAATTCATAAACGATTTTTTGTAGGCGCTACTGATCTATATTATAATTTTCATATTTTTATTAAATTTATATTTTTGAACTATAAAAAATGTTTTTTTAAGTTTTTACAAACGTTACGAAATGTGACAGTTCCCAAAAATTTCATATATTTAAAACGACACCAGCCCCTGACTTAATTATTATTTTTAAATGTGAAATTTTGAATAAATTACATCAACAAAACTATTAAAAATTATATTTTTATACAATTTCATTAAAAAAACACAAATTTAAAAATATTTGAAACACCGTCCCTGATTTAAATGAATAATTTCAACAATTAAAAAAAATTCAACAATTTCACTCAAAATAATTTTTTTACAAACATAAAAAATATGTCACATGTAAAAAACCACGTAATTTTGGAACTATCAAATTTAACGTCATCAAAAATTTTCTCACTCCTAATAGAAAAGGATAGAAAACCTTCTAGAACATTCCCTGTTATTTGTCATCTGTCAAATTTAAACTAATTAGAAAAAAAGATTTTAAATATTTTTTAATTCGCCGCTCCTGACATTATACTTTTTAATATTATCTATAGATTATTATAATAATTGCATCAAATTACCAATCAATTTTGGTTAAAATTTAATTTTATAACAATTTAATCAAAATCTACAAAATAACATTTCTTTACACGCTCCTGACGTATATAAGATAAAAAACAGCCGTTTATAATTTCATCGTTTAACAATTTCAATCAAAATCTATTTTACGTAGAAATTATAATTGATTCACAAATCTAACATTTTAAAATTAATCAAGTAATTTATCAGTGTGTTTTTTATGAAAATGTCAATAAAAATCCATGTGTTTTCTTCTTTATAAATGTCATATTTTGACAGATATAAACAAAATACAACAGTGATATCTTGTAATTTAGCAAATTATCGTAAAAATAGTATTTTTCAAACGACAATCCAACTGTCTGAAAAACAAAAGCCGACACTCGAACCAGCTAATTCAACGTTTTTTTAGTAAAATTCGATGTACTTTTTCGGAAAAAAATCACAGCTCAGAGACCTTTCATAGCTAAGAAATGAAATTTAGCCTATTGACTGGAAAAAGAGTCAAGCTAAACGACGAAAAAAAAATTATTAAAATCGGCCGGGTAATTCCAGAGTCTATAAAGCTATAGTTTCGTCCGGACATATATATATATATATACTAGGGGCTGTGCCCCTGGGCGCTTCGCGCCCCAACCCCCTTTGACGCCATATTTTTTACACAAATTTACTCGGGTCTGCGACCCTCGTATGTGTATATATCATACTCGTTCCACTATTTTTTGATAGTTAATTTTTTCATTTGGCGGAGATAATCAATATTACAATTTTCAGTAATTTTACATGTACAAATTACCTAATCACAAATTTACTCAGGTCTCAGCCTTCGGCTGCGACCCTCGTATGTGTATAATATAATAATTTTCCAATCTTTTTGCTGATACTTATTTTATTTCTTAAATTGGCGGTGATAATCACATATCAATATTACAATTTTCAATAATATTACATGTATAAATTACCCAACCTAAAATGTACTGTTATTTGTTAAATGGTTAACTTTTTATTTTCATATATTCCTGAAGTTTTTAATTTTTGTTCAATTTTAATCAAAATTTGTTTGTCTACGTCACTTTTAAAAAATAGCAATTTTAATTATTTTCATGCGCGCCCCTGACTTAATTATAATTAAAAAAAAAAAAAGATTAATATATCAATCTCAACTTTCAAAAAAATAATAATTCATAAATAATTTTTTTGGGGCGCTACTGATCTATATTATAATTTTCATATTTTTTTGAAATTTCTAAATTTTGAACAATTAAAAAAAAATTTTGAGACGCTACTGACTTATTTATTTTTAAATGTGAACTTTTGGATAAATTGCATTAGTGATGTAACGAATATTCGCATTCGCATTCGCGAATATTCGTACATTTTTAAACATTCGTATTCGCATTAGTACATTTTTAAACATTCGTATTCGCATTCGCATTCGCAGGTAAAGTTGCGAATATTTTTGCGAATATAATATGATGTATTAACAAATAAAAATATCTATTTTAATCAGAAGACCGTTTTTTTATTTTATTTTTTAGCTTTTTTTTTCAAAAAGTCAATATTCGCATTCGCATTCGCATTCGCGAATATCAACCAGTCAATATTCGCATTCGCATTCGCAAATATCGACAGTTAATATTCGCAATCGCATTCGCATTCGCGAATGTTTAATATCATACATTCGTTACATCTCTAAATTGCATCAATCACCTACAACAAAACTATTTAAAATTATATTTATATACAATTTCATTAAAAAAACACAAATTTAAAATTATTTGAAACACCGTCCCTGATTTAAATGAAACATGTATAAATTACACAACCTAAAATGTACTGTTATTTATTAAATAATTTTAAAAACATTGCACTTTTAAAAAATAACAAATTGAACTATTTTCATGCAACGCCCCTGACTAAATTATAATTTAAAAAAAAATTAATATATCAATCTCAAAACTTTCAAAAAAATAATAATTCATAAACAATTTTTTATAGGCGCTACTGATCTATATTATAATTTTCATATTTTTATGAAATTTATATTTTTGAACTATAAAAAATGTTTTTTTAAGTTTTTACAATCGTTACGAAATGTGACAGTTCCCAAAAATTTCATATATTTAAAACGACACCAGCCCCTGACTTAATTATTATTTTTAAATGTGAAATTTTGAATAAATTACATCAACAAAACTATTAAAAATTATATTTTTATACAATTTCATTAAAAAAACACAAATTTAAAAATATTTGAAACACCGTCCCTGATTTAAATGAATAATTTCAACAATTAAAAAAAATTTAACAATTTCACTCAAAATAATTTTTTTACAAACATAAAAAATATGTCACATGTAAAAAACTACGTAATTTTGGAACTATCAAATTTAACGTCATCAAAAATTTTCTCACTCCTAATAGAAAACGATAGAAAACCTTCTAGAACATTCCCTGTCATCTGTTATCTGTCAAATTTAAACTAATTAGAAAAAAAGATTTTAAATATTTTTTAATTCGCCGCTCCTGACATTATACTTTTTAATATTATCTATAGATAATTATACTAATTACATCAAATTACCAATCAATTTTGGTTAAAATTTAATTTATAAGCAATTTAATCAAAATGTACAAAATAACATTTCTTTCCACGCTCCTGACATTAATAAGATAAAAAACAGCTGTTTATAATTTCTTCGTTTAACAATTTCAATCAAAATCTATTTTACGTAGAAATTATAATAGATTCACAAAACTAACATTTTAAAATTAATCAAGTAAATATAATCAGTGTGTTTTTTATGAAAATGTCAATAAAAATCCATGTGTTTTCTTCTTTATAAATGTCATATTTTGACAGATATAAACAAAATACAACAGTGATGTCTTGTAATTTAGTAAATTATCGTAAAAATAGTATTTTTCAAACGACCATCACACTGTCTGAAAAACAAAAGCCGATGCTCGAACCAGCTAATTCATCGTTTTTTCAGTAAAATTTCGATGTACTTTTTCGGAAAAAAATCACAACTCAGAGACCTTTCATAACTAAGAAATGAAATCTAGCCTATTGACTGGAAAAAGAGTCAAGCTACATGACGAAAAAAAAATTATCAAAATCGGCCTGGCCAATCCAAAGTCTATAAAAAAAACATTTCGTCCGGACATACATATATACATATATATATATTGCACGTTTATATTATAGTGTGATATATATATATATATACTAGGGGCTGTGCCCCTGGGCGCTTCGCGCCCCAACCCCCTTTCATGCCATATTTTTTACAAAAATTTACTCGGGTCTGCGACCCTCGTATGTGTATATATCATACTCGTTCCACTATTATTTGATAGTTCATTTTTTAATTTGGCGGAGATAATCAGTATTACAATTTTCAGTAATTTTACATGTACAAATTATCTAATCACAAATTTACTCGGGTCTCAGCCTTCGGCTGCGACCCTCGTATGTGTATATTATAATAATTTTCCATTCTTTTTGCTGATACTCATTTTTTTCTTAAATTGGCGGTGATAATCACTTATCAATATTACAATTTTCAGTAATATTACATGTATAAATTACCCAACCTAAAATGTACTGTTATTTATTAAATTGTTAACTTTTTATTTTTATATATTCCTGAAGTATTTAATTTTTGTTCAATTTTAATCAAAATTAATTTGTCTACATCACTTTAAAAAAATAGAAATTTTAATTATTTTCATGCGCGCCCCTGACTTAATTATTATTAAAAAGAAAAGATTAATATATCAATCTCAACTTTCAAAAAATTAATAATTCATAAATAATTTTTTTTGGGGCGCTACTGATCTATATTATAATTTTCATATTTTTTTGAAATTTCTAATTGTTAACAATTAAAAAAAAATTTTTGAGACGCTACTGACTTATTTATTTTTAAATGTGAACTTTTGGATTAATTGCATCAATCACCTACAACAAAACTATTAAAAATTATATTTTTATACAATTTCATTAAAAAAAAACACAAATTTAAAAATATTTGAAACGCTGTCCCTGATTTAAATGAAACATGTATAAATTACCGAACCTAAAATGTACTGTTATTTATTAAATAACTTTAAAAAAATTGCACTTTTAAAAAATAGCAAATTTAACTATTTTCATGCGACGCCCCTGACTAAATTATAAATATAATTTACTGATCTATATTATAATTTTCATATTTTTCTGAAATTTCTATTTTTGAACAATAAAAAATGTTTTTTTAAGTTTTTACAAACGTTACGAAATGTGACAGTTCCCAAAAATTTCATATATTTAAAACGACACCAGCCCCTGACTTAATTATTATTTTTAAATGTGAAATTTTGAATAAATTGCATCAACAAAACTATTAAAACTTATATTTTTATACAATTTCATTAAAAAAACACAAATTTAAAAATATTTGAAACGCCTTCCCTGATTTAAATGAATAATTTCAACAATTAAAAAAAATTCAACATTTTCACTCAAAATAATTTTTTTACAAACATAAAAAATATGTCACATGTAAAAAACCACGTAATTTTGGAACTATCAAATCAACGTCATCAAAAATTTTCTCACTCCTAATAGAAAAGGATATAAAACCTTCCCTGTCATCTGTCATCTGTCAAATTTAAACTAATTTAAACTAAAAAAACAGCTGTTTACAATTTCTTCGTTTAACAATTTCAATCAAAATCTACCCGAGTAAAATTTTTTATATATAATTGTATATAATTATATACAATTATATATAATTGTATATATATAATAAATATATATATTGTATATAATTATATATAATTATATACAATTGTATATAATTATATATATATCTATATAATTATATAAAATTGTATATAAATATTTTTTAATCTATTATACATCCTGGAGTCCCCCCCCCCTAAACGGTCAATTATTGTAAATTTTTATTTCAACAATATGGGCCTCAAATATTACTTAATACGCATCTAGATTATTTTTTTTAAAATGATTCAATAATATCCGAGTACTTTATATATGTAATAGTTATATATACTATCTGCTAAAAAGAGCTGTGATTTACTGTGTAATTAATACATTCCCGTTTAGGGGGGGGGACTCCAGGATGTATAATCGATTAAAAAATATTTATATACAATTTTATATAATTATATATAATTGTATATAATTATATAGATATATCTACTATATATAAGTAAGTGCCCTGACTCACTCACTCACTCACTCATTCACTCACCTATCAAGATTTAGAGCATTTCCACTCATCGCAGAAAGTTGAAATTTGGCATACAGACTCAAAGTATGATTATTAGGACAACTAGTGGGCCTTTTTTGGATAAGTTCAAAAATGGGGTAGATAGGGCCCCCCAATTTTTCAAATAAAACGCCAGATTTTTTTAATTATTTTTTTCGTTTTCTTTGGGTGATACAATGTACAGATCAAATGTTTGCCTTTTTTTAAAAGGGCCTTTAAGGGGGGCCCCAACTTTTGCGATGAATTACTATTAGAAGGAAAATCGATATTAGATTTATTTATTTTTTATCAAATGCTTCGTTTAATTGACAACCATAAACCAGTGTTTGATTTTTGAAAAAGATCCATTAACGGGGGCATAATAAATAAATAAACACCCGATGTTTACATAAAATCCGTTTAATTCGTCTATTTAATTAATTTCATATTTTGTTACCATGGAAACATAACTTTTATTGATTTTTATTGAAAAAAATTTGGCAGGTCGCCATTTTAATTGTTAACAAGATGTCTCAATACAGTATGTAAATATTATTTTCTTTTAAAATTTGAAAATATATAATTTTTATTTGTTGCAAAATTAAGTCATTGTTAATTTTTGTATAGGTACATATATAGCCAATTTAACAGCTGTCAGTACTTTAGAATGCTTCACAAGAAATATACATATGTACTATGTACATATAGTTAAACTGAAAAACCAATAAATTAAACTTACCAAGAATGATTTATTGCAAATTCATGAACTGATAATGTTAAGTATGACGTCTCTTTTTTTAATATGATACTAATTTTACTAATATAATTATTTAATGTCATTAATTTTACAGATAATATAAATGTATTATTTTTGTTCATACATAATAATACCTATATGTAAGATTCATCTCTAGGATTTTATGTTTGTCTTATGTTTTAACTCCAATGTCAGACTCTTTTTAATATAAAATTACAGGTATGTGTAATATATTAATTTGAAATATTTTTAATTCTATATACAGTTATGTCATTAAAGTCATAAAATAATTTTTGTCATTGTCGTATCAGATACAAATATCTTATAAGGTTATATTCAGAATATCGAGCCGGTTTCGCTCCAACAATATATAAATAAACAATGAAATCATTTACAATAAAGGTATTGCTCAGGGTTCAGGTATCGATGCAATCTCTCTCCGATAAAGCATAGTACAAAGAATATTTTAGGTAAAATTTTTGTACTACGCTGTATTGGAACGAGATTGGACCGAAACCTGTGCGATTCCTATACAGGCAGTGTGAATGATTTCAATGTTTATTGTTTATTTACATTTGATTAGAGAGAGACCAGCTCGATGGTCTGGATTGACTCTAAGTATGCAGTATATATACTACATGTTGTATAATTATGCAACGGGCATTATCAGTTTAAGCGCAAAAAAGTTCCAAATTAATATTCAGTGGTTTTAAATGCTGCGATATGTTCAAATATGTTTGAAAATCATTCGCTGATTTAAATTTACTAATTAATTTTATATATTTACAAAATAATCAAGGTGTTCCATTTAAAATTTCAGGATTTGTGAATTGTTCTGTCGTAGGACAAGTTTGGGAAACACTGTTCTACATCATACTGTAATATCAATCAAATTGACATTGACCCATGTCCCATAAGATTTACTTAACTATTTCGATCTATTCGTGAAGTCTAAGAATCTAGCGTCATGAAATTGGTAAAAAGTTTCAATTACTATTACAATTTATATTCCAATACAAAATTAATTTAGTTGAAAAAATATTAGGCAGTTTCTATTTTACAAATAAAATTTATAAACCCGGGTCTAAAGTGCTATACATTATATTAAAACTTTTATAAATTACATCAAAATAGTTATATAGTAGAGGGAAAATTAGTTTCATATACATCCCTATGTCAACGACTAGAGCGCAGATAAAATTTAGTTTAATATCTAAGTCAACGACTAGAGCGCAGATAAAATTTAGTTTCATATATAAGTCAACGACTAGAGCGCAGATAAAATTTAGTTTAATATCTAAGTCAACGACTAGAGCGCAGATAAAATTTAGTTTTATATATAAGTCAACGACTAGAGCGCAGATAAAATTTAGTTTCATATCTAAGTCAACGACTAGAGCGCAGATATTCATGAATTATAAAATTTTGCTATTTTTGTCACCGATTAACTTGCAAGTTACTCCTAAGACCTGGAAATCGTTATATTCCAAAATATATCTTGTTAGTAAAGGATTAAATGTCTGCATTATTGTAAAAAAGTCATTTTCTTCTGTAGCTTTTTTATGAACTTGATCTCCGGGCTGTTTTTTGTTCTGACGTATCTACCACGTGGGAGTCTTTTTTAGAAGTGTTTCAAAACAGCTATTAATAAGTATATAATGATGGAATAAATCAGAATTATGGATATTTGATTATATTTATAAAGTATCTACATAATATGTATTTGTTTATCTCGATATGCTATCATATGGTATGTATTATTTTTTTTATGATAATCTCAGTGTTTAATTGTCCATACGATAAATTGTTTTACGATAAATTGTTGTTACGGTAAATTCTCCATACGATTAATTGTTTTACGATAAAGTGTTGTTACAATAAATTCTCCATACGATTAATTGTTTTACGATAAATTGTTGTTACAGTAAATTCTCCATACGATTAATTGTTTTACGATGCATTGTTGTTACAGTAAATTCTCCATACGATTAATTGTTTTACGATGCATTGTTGTTACAGTAAATTCTCCATACGATTAATTGTTTTACGATAAATTGTTGTTACAGTAAATTCTCCATACGATTAATTGTTTTACGATGCATTGTTGTTACAGTAAATTCTCCATACGATTAATTGTTTTACGATGCATTGTTGTTACAGTAAATTCTCCATACGATTAATTGTTTTACGATGCATTGTTGTTACAGTAAATTCTCCATACGATTAATTGTTTTACGATACATTGTTGTTACTATAAATTCTCCATACGATTAATTGTTTTACGATTAACTGTTTACGATAAATTGACCGGATCTCGTGCTGATATCCAAGGTTGTGACGTATGAAAAATAGATTATAATTTTTTTCAAAATAGTCATAGGGGATGGAAATTTTGCTTCACATATATCTTTGTATAAGTCAACGACTCTAGCAATAATTAATGACGGTTTTAACTTTTATACAAAATCTTAAGCACAGATACTTATTAATGAATTTTTTAAATTTAGCTACTTTTATCACCTATTTTATTGTCTTGCAAATTACTCATAATCCCGGGTTAGACCAGGTATTTGAGCTGTACATTATACCAAAATCGTTATAATTTTCATCAAAATAGTCATAGGGGAGGGAAATTTAGCTTCATATAAGTCAACGACTCTAACAATAATTTGTGACATTTATAACTTCTATACAAAATCTCAAGCATAGATATTGATGAATTTTAAATTTAGCTACTTCTGTCACTGATTGTCTTTCAAGTTATTTCTAAAACCTATAAAATATTATTTTCGAATATAGAAATAATTTAAATAAAAAAAATATTATAGCATGGTTGTATGTTAAATATAGTTTAATTTAATATCCCCGGGTAACACCGGGTCATATGGCTAGTATATATATAATTATATATAATTATATACAATTATATACATTTCTATATAATTATATACAATTATATATAATTGTATATAATTATATACAATTATATCGGGCCAAATCTCCGATATAATTGTATATAATTATATATAATTATATACAATTATATATAAAAATTTTTACTCGGGTATTTTACGTAGAAATTGTAATAGATTCACAAAACTAACATTTTAAAATTAATCAAGTAATTTATCAGTGTGTTTTTTATGAAAATGTCAATAAAAATCCATGTGTTTTCTTCATTATAAATGTCATATTTTGACAGATATAAACAAAAGACAACAGTGATATCTTGTAATTTAGCAAATTATCGTAAAAATAGTATTTTTCAAACGACCATCACACTGTCTGACAAAATAAAAGCCGACACTCGAACCAGCTAATTCAACGTTTTTTTAGTAAAATTCGATGTACTTTTTCGGAAAAAAATCACAGCTCAGAGACCTTTCATAGCTAAGAAATGAAATTTAGCCTATTGACTGGAAAAAGAGTCAAGCTAAACGACGAAAAAAAAAATATTAAAATCGGCCGGGTAATTCCAGAGTCTATAAAGCTATAGTTTCGTGCGGACATATAAATATATATATATATATATATATATATTCATACACGTTTATATTATAGTGTGATACTAGGGGCTGTGCCCCTGGGCGCTTCGCGCCCCAACCCCCTTTCACGCCATATTTTTTACACAAATTTACTCGGGTCTGCGACCCTCGTATATGTATATATCATACTCGTTCCACTATTTTTTGATAGTTAATTTTTTAATTTGGCGGAGATAATCAATTTTAAAATTTTCAGTAATCTTACATGTACAAAATACCTAATCACAAATTTACTCGGGTCTCAGCCTTCGGCTGCGACCCTCGTATTTGTATATTATAATAATTTTCCATTCTTTTTGCTGATACTCATTTTTTTCTTAAATTGGCGGTGATAATCACTTATCATTATTACAATTTTCAGTAATATTACATGTATAAATTACCCAACATAAAATGTACTGTTATTTATTAAATGGTTAACTTTTTATTTTTACATACATATTCCTGAAGTTTTTAATTTTTGTTCAATTTTAATCAAAAATAATTTGTCTACGTCACTTTTAAAAAATAGAAATTTTAATTATTTTCATGCGACGCCCCTGACTTAATTATAATTTAAAAAAAATTATTATTACATGCAATCTGAACTTTCAAAAAAATAATATTTCATAAATAATTTTTTTTGATGCGCTACTGATCTATATTATAATTTTCATATTTTTCTAAAATTTCTAATTTTTGAACAATTTTAAATTTTTTTTATATTTTTATAAACGTTAAGAAATGTGACAGTTCCCAAAAATTTCATATATTTAAAACATCACCAGCCCCTGACTTAATCTTCCTTCAACAAAACGATTAAAAATTATATTTAATTCATTTTATTAAAAAATGCAAATTTAAATACTTTTAAAACGCCGCCTCTGGCTTAATTAGTATTAATTATAAATTTTTAGAAAAACTGCATCAATTCTGCAACTTTTTTGAACAAATTTGAAACTTTGTGAACAATTACATTAAAAATTTAATATTTCACAACAGCCGAATGATTAAAAACTAATTTTTTTTATGCGACGCTCCTGACTTCATTATTATAAATTTTTACTTTCTTATACCTATGTATATGAAATATACATATAGTATAAGTAAGTATAGTAATCGCGATTTTTTTCGAAATCCGGATTTTGATGGAATTATCAATTTTAACCTTCCCTGAATCCATTTTGACTATTTTCGCCATGATGTCTTTTTTTTTGTCTGTCTGTCTGTCTGTCTGTAGACGCTGTAACTCAAATACGACAAATCGTAGAAAGGTGACATTTTATACTTAAGATTAATTTTTGCCTGGGATGAAAACCTCCTATTTTTGAAAGCGATCTTTCAACCGGAAACGGATGTTTACCTACAGCGATTTTTGAATTTTTCGAATTACATTGAAACAGTGCGAATTAGAGAAAAATGGCCAAGTTGAAAATTGTAGGTAATATTATTATCTATAATTTATGTTCTATTCATTTTTTCGAAAAAAAACAAATTTAATTTTTTTTTTTTTTTTACAAAGTATTCGATTTTAAGTACATTTCAAATGGTTCATAACAGAGAAGAAATATCTGCCATGAGTGTCATGGGACTTTCTTATACGTATTACAGAGACTGTACGTGTTTGCCATAGGTACCATGGGTCTTTCTTATACGTAATACTGAGAATAAACACTGTATACTCTATTTCATTTAGTTTGCAGTGGTCGTCGTGCGACATGACGGTATGAGTCGTGATCCGTACGGTCAAAGCACCCAGCAACCAGTATAGATTATTCTAAATAAAGATTTAAAAAAAAAATATTTCTGGCTAAATCATAAGTGTTGGAAAAAAATGTATGGGGAATAAATTATAGATAGTAACATACTCGACATTTTTTATTTATAACATTTTTGTCTTATTTAAAAAAAATTAAAAAATTACAAGAATAAACATCCGTTTCCGGTTTAGTGATTGTTATAAAAATAAGGTGGATGTCTTCCCAGATGAAAGTTTATCTTAAATATATAATTTTAGCCTTCCGTCATTAGTCGTTTGGGAGTAAGAGTATTTTTACTTTCTTATACCTATGTATATGAAATATACATATAGTATAAGTAAGTATAGTAATCGCGATTTTTTTCGAAATCCGGATTTTGATGGAATTATCAATTTTAACCTTCCCTGAATCCATTTTGACTATTTTCGCCATGATGTCTTTTTTTTTGTCTGTCTGTCTGTCTGTCTGTAGACGCTGTAACTCAAATACGACAAATCGTAGAAAGGTGACATTTTATACTTAAGATTAATTTTTGCCTGGGATGAAAACCTCCTATTTTTGAAAGCGATCTTTCAACCGGAAACGGATGTTTACCTACAGCGATTTTTGAATTTTTCGAATTACATTGAAACAGTGCGAATTAGAGAAAAATGGCCAAGTTGAAAATTGTAGGTAATATTATTATCTATAATTTATGTTCTATTCATTTTTTCGAAAAAAAACAAATTTAATTTTTTTTTTTTTTTTACAAAGTATTCGATTTTAAGTACATTTCAAATGGTTCATAACAGAGAAGAAATATCTGCCATGAGTGTCATGGGACTTTCTTATACGTATTACAGAGACTGTACGTGTTTGCCATAGGTACCATGGGTCTTTCTTATACGTAATACTGAGAATAAACACTGTATACTCTATTTCATTTAGTTTGCAGTGGTCGTCGTGCGACATGACGGTATGAGTCGTGATCCGTACGGTCAAAGCACCCAGCAACCAGTATAGATTATTCTAAATAAAGATTTAAAAAAAAATATTTCTGGCTAAATCATAAGTGTTGGAAAAAAATGTATGGGGAATAAATTATAGATAGTAACATACTCGACATTTTTTATTTATAACATTTTTGTCTTATTTAAAAAAAATTAAAAAATTACAAGAATAAACATCCGTTTCCGGTTTAGTGATTGTTATAAAAATAAGGTGGATGTCTTCCCAGATGAAAGTTTATCTTAAATATATAATTTTAGCCTTCCGTCATTAGTCGTTTGGGAGTAAGAGTATTTTTACTTTCTTATACCTATGTATATGAAATATACATATAGTATAAGTAAGTATAGTAATCGCGATTTTTTTCGAAATCCGGATTTTGATGGAATTATCAATTTTAACCTTCCCTGAATCCATTTTGACTATTTTCGCCATGATGTCTTTTTTTTTGTCTGTCTGTCTGTCTGTCTGTAGACGCTGTAACTCAAATACGACAAATCGTAGAAAGGTGACATTTTATACTTAAGATTAATTTTTGCCTGGGATGAAAACCTCCTATTTTTGAAAGCGATCTTTCAACCGGAAACGGATGTTTACCTACAGCGATTTTTGAATTTTTCGAATTACATTGAAACAGTGCGAATTAGAGAAAAATGGCCAAGTTGAAAATTGTAGGTAATATTATTATCTATAATTTATGTTCTATTCATTTTTTCGAAAAAAAACAAATTTAATTTTTTTTTTTTTTTTACAAAGTATTCGATTTTAAGTACATTTCAAATGGTTCATAACAGAGAAGAAATATCTGCCATGAGTGTCATGGGACTTTCTTATACGTATTACAGAGACTGTACGTGTTTGCCATAGGTACCATGGGTCTTTCTTATACGTAATACTGAGAATAAACACTGTATACTCTATTTCATTTAGTTTGCAGTGGTCGTCGTGCGACATGACGGTATGAGTCGTGATCCGTACGGTCAAAGCACCCAGCAACCAGTATAGATTATTCTAAATAAAGATTTAAAAAAAAAATATTTCTGGCTAAATCATAAGTGTTGGAAAAAAATGTATGGGGAATAAATTATAGATAGTAACATACTCGACATTTTTTATTTATAACATTTTTGTCTTATTTAAAAAAAATTAAAAAATTACAAGAATAAACATCCGTTTCCGGTTTAGTGATTGTTATAAAAATAAGGTGGATGTCTTCCCAGATGAAAGTTTATCTTAAATATATAATTTTAGCCTTCCGTCATTAGTCGTTTGGGAGTAAGAGTATTTTTACTTTCTTATACCTATGTATATGAAATATACATATAGTATAAGTAAGTATAGTAATCGCGATTTTTTTCGAAATCCGGATTTTGATGGAATTATCAATTTTAACCTTCCCTGAATCCATTTTGACTATTTTCGCCATGATGTCTTTTTTTTTGTCTGTCTGTCTGTCTGTCTGTAGACGCTGTAACTCAAATACGACAAATCGTAGAAAGGTGACATTTTATACTTAAGATTAATTTTTGCCTGGGATGAAAACCTCCTATTTTTGAAAGCGATCTTTCAACCGGAAACGGATGTTTACCTACAGCGATTTTTGAATTTTTCGAATTACATTGAAACAGTGCGAATTAGAGAAAAATGGCCAAGTTGAAAATTGTAGGTAATATTATTATCTATAATTTATGTTCTATTCATTTTTTCGAAAAAAAACAAATTTAATTTTTTTTTTTTTTTTACAAAGTATTCGATTTTAAGTACATTTCAAATGGTTCATAACAGAGAAGAAATATCTGCCATGAGTGTCATGGGACTTTCTTATACGTATTACAGAGACTGTACGTGTTTGCCATAGGTACCATGGGTCTTTCTTATACGTAATACTGAGAATAAACACTGTATACTCTATTTCATTTAGTTTGCAGTGGTCGTCGTGCGACATGACGGTATGAGTCGTGATCCGTACGGTCAAAGCACCCAGCAACCAGTATAGATTATTCTAAATAAAGATTTAAAAAAAAAATATTTCTGGCTAAATCATAAGTGTTGGAAAAAAATGTATGGGGAATAAATTATAGATAGTAACATACTCGACATTTTTTATTTATAACATTTTTGTCTTATTTAAAAAAAATTAAAAAATTACAAGAATAAACATCCGTTTCCGGTTTAGTGATTGTTATAAAAATAAGGTGGATGTCTTCCCAGATGAAAGTTTATCTTAAATATATAATTTTAGCCTTCCGTCATTAGTCGTTTGGGAGTAAGAGTATTTTTACTTTCTTATACCTATGTATATGAAATATACATATAGTATAAGTAAGTATAGTAATCGCGATTTTTTTCGAAATCCGGATTTTGATGGAATTATCAATTTTAACCTTCCCTGAATCCATTTTGACTATTTTCGCCATGATGTCTTTTTTTTTGTCTGTCTGTCTGTCTGTCTGTAGACGCTGTAACTCAAATACGACAAATCGTAGAAAGGTGACATTTTATACTTAAGATTAATTTTTGCCTGGGATGAAAACCTCCTATTTTTGAAAGCGATCTTTCAACCGGAAACGGATGTTTACCTACAGCGATTTTTGAATTTTTCGAATTACATTGAAACAGTGCGAATTAGAGAAAAATGGCCAAGTTGAAAATTGTAGGTAATATTATTATCTATAATTTATGTTCTATTCATTTTTTCGAAAAAAAACAAATTTAATTTTTTTTTTTTTTTTACAAAGTATTCGATTTTAAGTACATTTCAAATGGTTCATAACAGAGAAGAAATATCTGCCATGAGTGTCATGGGACTTTCTTATACGTATTACAGAGACTGTACGTGTTTGCCATAGGTACCATGGGTCTTTCTTATACGTAATACTGAGAATAAACACTGTATACTCTATTTCATTTAGTTTGCAGTGGTCGTCGTGCGACATGACGGTATGAGTCGTGATCCGTACGGTCAAAGCACCCAGCAACCAGTATAGATTATTCTAAATAAAGATTTAAAAAAAAAATATTTCTGGCTAAATCATAAGTGTTGGAAAAAAATGTATGGGGAATAAATTATAGATAGTAACATACTCGACATTTTTTATTTATAACATTTTTGTCTTATTTAAAAAAAATTAAAAAATTACAAGAATAAACATCCGTTTCCGGTTTAGTGATTGTTATAAAAATAAGGTGGATGTCTTCCCAGATGAAAGTTTATCTTAAATATATAATTTTAGCCTTCCGTCATTAGTCGTTTGGGAGTAAGAGTATTTTTACTTTCTTATACCTATGTATATGAAATATACATATAGTATAAGTAAGTATAGTAATCGCGATTTTTTTCGAAATCCGGATTTTGATGGAATTATCAATTTTAACCTTCCCTGAATCCATTTTGACTATTTTCGCCATGATGTCTTTTTTTTTGTCTGTCTGTCTGTCTGTCTGTAGACGCTGTAACTCAAATACGACAAATCGTAGAAAGGTGACATTTTATACTTAAGATTAATTTTTGCCTGGGATGAAAACCTCCTATTTTTGAAAGCGATCTTTCAACCGGAAACGGATGTTTACCTACAGCGATTTTTGAATTTTTCGAATTACATTGAAACAGTGCGAATTAGAGAAAAATGGCCAAGTTGAAAATTGTAGGTAATATTATTATCTATAATTTATGTTCTATTCATTTTTTCGAAAAAAAACAAATTTAATTTTTTTTTTTTTTTTACAAAGTATTCGATTTTAAGTACATTTCAAATGGTTCATAACAGAGAAGAAATATCTGCCATGAGTGTCATGGGACTTTCTTATACGTATTACAGAGACTGTACGTGTTTGCCATAGGTACCATGGGTCTTTCTTATACGTAATACTGAGAATAAACACTGTATACTCTATTTCATTTAGTTTGCAGTGGTCGTCGTGCGACATGACGGTATGAGTCGTGATCCGTACGGTCAAAGCACCCAGCAACCAGTATAGATTATTCTAAATAAAGATTTAAAAAAAAAATATTTCTGGCTAAATCATAAGTGTTGGAAAAAAATGTATGGGGAATAAATTATAGATAGTAACATACTCGACATTTTTTATTTATAACATTTTTGTCTTATTTAAAAAAAATTAAAAAATTACAAGAATAAACATCCGTTTCCGGTTTAGTGATTGTTATAAAAATAAGGTGGATGTCTTCCCAGATGAAAGTTTATCTTAAATATATAATTTTAGCCTTCCGTCATTAGTCGTTTGGGAGTAAGAGTATTTTTACTTTCTTATACCTATGTATATGAAATATACATATAGTATAAGTAAGTATAGTAATCGCGATTTTTTTCGAAATCCGGATTTTGATGGAATTATCAATTTTAACCTTCCCTGAATCCATTTTGACTATTTTCGCCATGATGTCTTTTTTTTTGTCTGTCTGTCTGTCTGTCTGTAGACGCTGTAACTCAAATACGACAAATCGTAGAAAGGTGACATTTTATACTTAAGATTAATTTTTGCCTGGGATGAAAACCTCCTATTTTTGAAAGCGATCTTTCAACCGGAAACGGATGTTTACCTACAGCGATTTTTGAATTTTTCGAATTACATTGAAACAGTGCGAATTAGAGAAAAATGGCCAAGTTGAAAATTGTAGGTAATATTATTATCTATAATTTATGTTCTATTCATTTTTTCGAAAAAAAACAAATTTAATTTTTTTTTTTTTTTTACAAAGTATTCGATTTTAAGTACATTTCAAATGGTTCATAACAGAGAAGAAATATCTGCCATGAGTGTCATGGGACTTTCTTATACGTATTACAGAGACTGTACGTGTTTGCCATAGGTACCATGGGTCTTTCTTATACGTAATACTGAGAATAAACACTGTATACTCTATTTCATTTAGTTTGCAGTGGTCGTCGTGCGACATGACGGTATGAGTCGTGATCCGTACGGTCAAAGCACCCAGCAACCAGTATAGATTATTCTAAATAAAGATTTAAAAAAAAAATATTTCTGGCTAAATCATAAGTGTTGGAAAAAAATGTATGGGGAATAAATTATAGATAGTAACATACTCGACATTTTTTATTTATAACATTTTTGTCTTATTTAAAAAAAATTAAAAAATTACAAGAATAAACATCCGTTTCCGGTTTAGTGATTGTTATAAAAATAAGGTGGATGTCTTCCCAGATGAAAGTTTATCTTAAATATATAATTTTAGCCTTCCGTCATTAGTCGTTTGGGAGTAAGAGTATTTTTACTTTCTTATACCTATGTATATGAAATATACATATAGTATAAGTAAGTATAGTAATCGCGATTTTTTTCGAAATCCGGATTTTGATGGAATTATCAATTTTAACCTTCCCTGAATCCATTTTGACTATTTTCGCCATGATGTCTTTTTTTTTGTCTGTCTGTCTGTCTGTCTGTAGACGCTGTAACTCAAATACGACAAATCGTAGAAAGGTGACATTTTATACTTAAGATTAATTTTTGCCTGGGATGAAAACCTCCTATTTTTGAAAGCGATCTTTCAACCGGAAACGGATGTTTACCTACAGCGATTTTTGAATTTTTCGAATTACATTGAAACAGTGCGAATTAGAGAAAAATGGCCAAGTTGAAAATTGTAGGTAATATTATTATCTATAATTTATGTTCTATTCATTTTTTCGAAAAAAAACAAATTTAATTTTTTTTTTTTTTTTACAAAGTATTCGATTTTAAGTACATTTCAAATGGTTCATAACAGAGAAGAAATATCTGCCATGAGTGTCATGGGACTTTCTTATACGTATTACAGAGACTGTACGTGTTTGCCATAGGTACCATGGGTCTTTCTTATACGTAATACTGAGAATAAACACTGTATACTCTATTTCATTTAGTTTGCAGTGGTCGTCGTGCGACATGACGGTATGAGTCGTGATCCGTACGGTCAAAGCACCCAGCAACCAGTATAGATTATTCTAAATAAAGATTTAAAAAAAAAATATTTCTGGCTAAATCATAAGTGTTGGAAAAAAATGTATGGGGAATAAATTATAGATAGTAACATACTCGACATTTTTTATTTATAACATTTTTGTCTTATTTAAAAAAAATTAAAAAATTACAAGAATAAACATCCGTTTCCGGTTTAGTGATTGTTATAAAAATAAGGTGGATGTCTTCCCAGATGAAAGTTTATCTTAAATATATAATTTTAGCCTTCCGTCATTAGTCGTTTGGGAGTAAGAGTATTTTTACTTTCTTATACCTATGTATATGAAATATACATATAGTATAAGTAAGTATAGTAATCGCGATTTTTTTCGAAATCCGGATTTTGATGGAATTATCAATTTTAACCTTCCCTGAATCCATTTTGACTATTTTCGCCATGATGTCTTTTTTTTTGTCTGTCTGTCTGTCTGTCTGTAGACGCTGTAACTCAAATACGACAAATCGTAGAAAGGTGACATTTTATACTTAAGATTAATTTTTGCCTGGGATGAAAACCTCCTATTTTTGAAAGCGATCTTTCAACCGGAAACGGATGTTTACCTACAGCGATTTTTGAATTTTTCGAATTACATTGAAACAGTGCGAATTAGAGAAAAATGGCCAAGTTGAAAATTGTAGGTAATATTATTATCTATAATTTATGTTCTATTCATTTTTTCGAAAAAAAACAAATTTAATTTTTTTTTTTTTTTTACAAAGTATTCGATTTTAAGTACATTTCAAATGGTTCATAACAGAGAAGAAATATCTGCCATGAGTGTCATGGGACTTTCTTATACGTATTACAGAGACTGTACGTGTTTGCCATAGGTACCATGGGTCTTTCTTATACGTAATACTGAGAATAAACACTGTATACTCTATTTCATTTAGTTTGCAGTGGTCGTCGTGCGACATGACGGTATGAGTCGTGATCCGTACGGTCAAAGCACCCAGCAACCAGTATAGATTATTCTAAATAAAGATTTAAAAAAAAAATATTTCTGGCTAAATCATAAGTGTTGGAAAAAAATGTATGGGGAATAAATTATAGATAGTAACATACTCGACATTTTTTATTTATAACATTTTTGTCTTATTTAAAAAAAATTAAAAAATTACAAGAATAAACATCCGTTTCCGGTTTAGTGATTGTTATAAAAATAAGGTGGATGTCTTCCCAGATGAAAGTTTATCTTAAATATATAATTTTAGCCTTCCGTCATTAGTCGTTTGGGAGTAAGAGTATTTTTACTTTCTTATACCTATGTATATGAAATATACATATAGTATAAGTAAGTATAGTAATCGCGATTTTTTTCGAAATCCGGATTTTGATGGAATTATCAATTTTAACCTTCCCTGAATCCATTTTGACTATTTTCGCCATGATGTCTTTTTTTTTGTCTGTCTGTCTGTCTGTCTGTAGACGCTGTAACTCAAATACGACAAATCGTAGAAAGGTGACATTTTATACTTAAGATTAATTTTTGCCTGGGATGAAAACCTCCTATTTTTGAAAGCGATCTTTCAACCGGAAACGGATGTTTACCTACAGCGATTTTTGAATTTTTCGAATTACATTGAAACAGTGCGAATTAGAGAAAAATGGCCAAGTTGAAAATTGTAGGTAATATTATTATCTATAATTTATGTTCTATTCATTTTTTCGAAAAAAAACAAATTTAATTTTTTTTTTTTTTTTACAAAGTATTCGATTTTAAGTACATTTCAAATGGTTCATAACAGAGAAGAAATATCTGCCATGAGTGTCATGGGACTTTCTTATACGTATTACAGAGACTGTACGTGTTTGCCATAGGTACCATGGGTCTTTCTTATACGTAATACTGAGAATAAACACTGTATACTCTATTTCATTTAGTTTGCAGTGGTCGTCGTGCGACATGACGGTATGAGTCGTGATCCGTACGGTCAAAGCACCCAGCAACCAGTATAGATTATTCTAAATAAAGATTTAAAAAAAAAATATTTCTGGCTAAATCATAAGTGTTGGAAAAAAATGTATGGGGAATAAATTATAGATAGTAACATACTCGACATTTTTTATTTATAACATTTTTGTCTTATTTAAAAAAAATTAAAAAATTACAAGAATAAACATCCGTTTCCGGTTTAGTGATTGTTATAAAAATAAGGTGGATGTCTTCCCAGATGAAAGTTTATCTTAAATATATAATTTTAGCCTTCCGTCATTAGTCGTTTGGGAGTAAGAGTATTTTTACTTTCTTATACCTATGTATATGAAATATACATATAGTATAAGTAAGTATAGTAATCGCGATTTTTTTCGAAATCCGGATTTTGATGGAATTATCAATTTTAACCTTCCCTGAATCCATTTTGACTATTTTCGCCATGATGTCTTTTTTTTTGTCTGTCTGTCTGTCTGTCTGTAGACGCTGTAACTCAAATACGACAAATCGTAGAAAGGTGACATTTTATACTTAAGATTAATTTTTGCCTGGGATGAAAACCTCCTATTTTTGAAAGCGATCTTTCAACCGGAAACGGATGTTTACCTACAGCGATTTTTGAATTTTTCGAATTACATTGAAACAGTGCGAATTAGAGAAAAATGGCCAAGTTGAAAATTGTAGGTAATATTATTATCTATAATTTATGTTCTATTCATTTTTTCGAAAAAAAACAAATTTAATTTTTTTTTTTTTTTTACAAAGTATTCGATTTTAAGTACATTTCAAATGGTTCATAACAGAGAAGAAATATCTGCCATGAGTGTCATGGGACTTTCTTATACGTATTACAGAGACTGTACGTGTTTGCCATAGGTACCATGGGTCTTTCTTATACGTAATACTGAGAATAAACACTGTATACTCTATTTCATTTAGTTTGCAGTGGTCGTCGTGCGACATGACGGTATGAGTCGTGATCCGTACGGTCAAAGCACCCAGCAACCAGTATAGATTATTCTAAATAAAGATTTAAAAAAAAAATATTTCTGGCTAAATCATAAGTGTTGGAAAAAAATGTATGGGGAATAAATTATAGATAGTAACATACTCGACATTTTTTATTTATAACATTTTTGTCTTATTTAAAAAAAATTAAAAAATTACAAGAATAAACATCCGTTTCCGGTTTAGTGATTGTTATAAAAATAAGGTGGATGTCTTCCCAGATGAAAGTTTATCTTAAATATATAATTTTAGCCTTCCGTCATTAGTCGTTTGGGAGTAAGAGTATTTTTACTTTCTTATACCTATGTATATGAAATATACATATAGTATAAGTAAGTATAGTAATCGCGATTTTTTTCGAAATCCGGATTTTGATGGAATTATCAATTTTAACCTTCCCTGAATCCATTTTGACTATTTTCGTCATGATGTCTTTTTTTTTGTCTGTCTGTCTGTCTGTCTGTAGACGCTGTAACTCAAATACGACAAATCGTAGAAAGGTGACATTTTATACTTAAGATTAATTTTTGCCTGGGATGAAAACCTCCTATTTTTGAAAGCGATCTTTCAACCGGAAACGGATGTTTACCTACAGCGATTTTTGAATTTTTCGAATTACATTGAAACAGTGCGAATTAGAGAAAAATGGCCAAGTTGAAAATTGTAGGTAATATTATTATCTATAATTTATGTTCTATTCATTTTTTCGAAAAAAAACAAATTTAATTTTTTTTTTTTTTTTACAAAGTATTCGATTTTAAGTACATTTCAAATGGTTCATAACAGAGAAGAAATATCTGCCATGAGTGTCATGGGACTTTCTTATACGTATTACAGAGACTGTACGTGTTTGCCATAGGTACCATGGGTCTTTCTTATACGTAATACTGAGAATAAACACTGTATACTCTATTTCATTTAGTTTGCAGTGGTCGTCGTGCGACATGACGGTATGAGTCGTGATCCGTACGGTCAAAGCACCCAGCAACCAGTATAGATTATTCTAAATAAAGATTTAAAAAAAAAATATTTCTGGCTAAATCATAAGTGTTGGAAAAAAATGTATGGGGAATAAATTATAGATAGTAACATACTCGACATTTTTTATTTATAACATTTTTGTCTTATTTAAAAAAAATTAAAAAATTACAAGAATAAACATCCGTTTCCGGTTTAGTGATTGTTATAAAAATAAGGTGGATGTCTTCCCAGATGAAAGTTTATCTTAAATATATAATTTTAGCCTTCCGTCATTAGTCGTTTGGGAGTAAGAGTATTTTTACTTTCTTATACCTATGTATATGAAATATACATATAGTATAAGTAAGTATAGTAATCGCGATTTTTTTCGAAATCCGGATTTTGATGGAATTATCAATTTTAACCTTCCCTGAATCCATTTTGACTATTTTCGCCATGATGTCTTTTTTTTTGTCTGTCTGTCTGTCTGTCTGTAGACGCTGTAACTCAAATACGACAAATCGTAGAAAGGTGACATTTTATACTTAAGATTAATTTTTGCCTGGGATGAAAACCTCCTATTTTTGAAAGCGATCTTTCAACCGGAAACGGATGTTTACCTACAGCGATTTTTGAATTTTTCGAATTACATTGAAACAGTGCGAATTAGAGAAAAATGGCCAAGTTGAAAATTGTAGGTAATATTATTATCTATAATTTATGTTCTATTCATTTTTTCGAAAAAAAACAAATTTAATTTTTTTTTTTTTTTTACAAAGTATTCGATTTTAAGTACATTTCAAATGGTTCATAACAGAGAAGAAATATCTGCCATGAGTGTCATGGGACTTTCTTATACGTATTACAGAGACTGTACGTGTTTGCCATAGGTACCATGGGTCTTTCTTATACGTAATACTGAGAATAAACACTGTATACTCTATTTCATTTAGTTTGCAGTGGTCGTCGTGCGACATGACGGTATGAGTCGTGATCCGTACGGTCAAAGCACCCAGCAACCAGTATAGATTATTCTAAATAAAGATTTAAAAAAAAAATATTTCTGGCTAAATCATAAGTGTTGGAAAAAAATGTATGGGGAATAAATTATAGATAGTAACATACTCGACATTTTTTATTTATAACATTTTTGTCTTATTTAAAAAAAATTAAAAAATTACAAGAATAAACATCCGTTTCCGGTTTAGTGATTGTTATAAAAATAAGGTGGATGTCTTCCCAGATGAAAGTTTATCTTAAATATATAATTTTAGCCTTCCGTCATTAGTCGTTTGGGAGTAAGAGTATTTTTACTTTCTTATACCTATGTATATGAAATACAGGGTCCTCCAATAGTGTGTCCGGCATTGTTTTACGCCCAAACTATTGAAGATAGAGTTTTAGGATAAAAAATGTATTATATATATTGACCCTAAGGAATTTCAGGAAAATATTTTCAACGCCCTAAAACCGCTCCTTGGGGGGTAGTTTGAGGGGTACATACCCGTTTCTCAGTTAAATCAAATGGAATGGTATATCAAAAAGTACATATTTGTAAAGATCATAAAAAAATAAGAAACTTTCGTAAAACAAAAATTTTCATACTTTCAATTGTTTAAAAAATATGGCGACTTGTTCTCAAATTTTAGGGTTTCACTAAAAGTGCTCTAATTTCGTTAAATATTTATGGAATTTTATTATTTTTTCAAATTTAGAAAGTAGAAATAATGAACTTTGTAAAGATGTATGACTATTTGTGATTTTGATAGTTTAAAGTGTCATACGCGATATATCAAAAATTCAAAAGTTCAACTAGGGATAATTCGAAATTTTCAAATACAACGGTATATCAATTAGTACTTTTTCTTAAAAAGGATATGTAAATAAACAACTTTTGTTAAGAAAATTTAAAATTTAAAATTATAATTTTAAAATTGAAAACTGAAAATTAAAATTTTTTATTTTAATTTTTTTTTATCAAAAACTGTTTATTTACATATCTTCTTTAAGAAAAAGTACTAATTGATATACCATTGTATTTAAAAATTTTGAATTATCCCTAATTGAACTTTTCAATTTTTGGTATGTCGAGTATGACACTTTAAACTATTAAAATCTCAAATAATCATACATCTTTACAAAGTTCATTATTTCTACTTTCTAAATTTAAAATAATAATAAAATTCCATAAATATTTAACGAAATTAGAGCACTTTTAGTAAAACTCTAAAATTTGAGAACAAGTCGCCATATTTTTTAAACAATTGAAAGTATGAAAATTTTTGTTTTACGAAAGTTTCTTATTTTTTCATTATCTTTACAAATATGTACTTTTTGATATACCATTCCATTTGATTTTACTGAGAAACGGGTATGTACCCCTCAAACTACCCCCCAAGGAGCGGTTTTAGGGGGTTGAAAATATTTTCCTGAAATTCTTTAGGGTCGATATATATATTAAAATTTTTATCCTAACTCTCTATCTTCAATAGTTTGGGCGTAAAACAATGCCAGACGCACTATTGGAGGACCCTGTATACATATAGTATAAGTAAGTATAGTAATCGCGATTTTTTTCGAAATCCGGATTTTGATGGAATTATCAATTTTAACCTTCCCTGAATCCATTTTGACTATTTTCGCCATGATGTCTTTTTTTTGTCTGTCTGTCTGTCTGTCTGTAGACGCTGTAACTCAAATACGACAAATCGTAGAAAGGTGACATTTTATACTTAAGATTAATTTTTGCCTGGGATGAAAACCTCCTATTTTTGAAAGCGATCTTTCAACCGGAAACGGATGTTTACCTACAGCGATTTTTGAATTTTTCGAATTACATTGAAACAGTGCGAATTAGAGAAAAATGGCCAAGTTGAAAATTGTAGGTAATATTATTATCTATAATTTATGTTCTATTCATTTTTTCGAAAAAAAACAAATTTAATTTTTTTTTTTTTTTTACAAAGTATTCGATTTTAAGTACATTTCAAATGGTTCATAACAGAGAAGAAATATCTGCCATGAGTGTCATGGGACTTTCTTATACGTATTACAGAGACTGTACGTGTTTGCCATAGGTACCATGGGTCTTTCTTATACGTAATACTGAGAATAAACACTGTATACTCTATTTCATTTAGTTTGCAGTGGTCGTCGTGCGACATGACGGTATGAGTCGTGATCCGTACGGTCAAAGCACCCAGCAACCAGTATAGATTATTCTAAATAAAGATTTAAAAAAAAAATATTTCTGGCTAAATCATAAGTGTTGGAAAAAAATGTATGGGGAATAAATTATAGATAGTAACATACTCGACATTTTTTATTTATAACATTTTTGTCTTATTTAAAAAAAATTAAAAAATTACAAGAATAAACATCCGTTTCCGGTTTAGTGATTGTTATAAAAATAAGGTGGATGTCTTCCCAGATGAAAGTTTATCTTAAATATATAATTTTAGCCTTCCGTCATTAGTCGTTTGGGAGTAAGAGTATTTTTACTTTCTTATACCTATGTATATGAAATATACATATTATAGTATAAGTAAGTATAGTAATCGCGATTTTTTTCGAAATCCGGATTTTGATGGAATTATCAATTTTAACCTTCCCTGAATCCATTTTGACTATTTTCGCCATGATGTCTTTTTTTTGTCTGTCTGTCTGTCTGTCTGTAGACGCTGTAACTCAAATACGACAAATCGTAGAAAGGTGACATTTTATACTTAAGATTAATTTTTGCCTGGGATGAAAACCTCCTATTTTTGAAAGCGATCTTTCAACCGGAAACGGATGTTTACCTACAGCGATTTTTGAATTTTTCGAATTACATTGAAACAGTGCGAATTAGAGAAAAATGGCCAAGTTGAAAATTGTAGGTAATATTATTATCTATAATTTATGTTCTATTCATTTTTTCGAAAAAAAACAAATTTAATTTTTTTTTTTTTTTTACAAAGTATTCGATTTTAAGTACATTTCAAATGGTTCATAACAGAGAAGAAATATCTGCCATGAGTGTCATGGGACTTTCTTATACGTATTACAGAGACTGTACGTGTTTGCCATAGGTACCATGGGTCTTTCTTATACGTAATACTGAGAATAAACACTGTATACTCTATTTCATTTAGTTTGCAGTGGTCGTCGTGCGACATGACGGTATGAGTCGTGATCCGTACGGTCAAAGCACCCAGCAACCAGTATAGATTATTCTAAATAAAGATTTAAAAAAAAAATATTTCTGGCTAAATCATAAGTGTTGGAAAAAAATGTATGGGGAATAAATTATAGATAGTAACATACTCGACATTTTTTATTTATAACATTTTTGTCTTATTTAAAAAAAATTAAAAAATTACAAGAATAAACATCCGTTTCCGGTTTAGTGATTGTTATAAAAATAAGGTGGATGTCTTCCCAGATGAAAGTTTATCTTAAATATATAATTTTAGCCTTCCGTCATTAGTCGTTTGGGAGTAAGAGTATTTTTACTTTCTTATACCTATGTATATGAAATATACATATTATAGTATAAGTAAGTATAGTAATCGCGATTTTTTTCGAAATCCGGATTTTGATGGAATTATCAATTTTAACCTTCCCTGAATCCATTTTGACTATTTTCGCCATGATGTCTTTTTTTTTGTCTGTCTGTCTGTCTGTCTGTAGACGCTGTAACTCAAATACGACAAATCGTAGAAAGGTGACATTTTATACTTAAGATTAATTTTTGCCTGGGATGAAAACCTCCTATTTTTGAAAGCGATCTTTCAACCGGAAACGGATGTTTACCTACAGCGATTTTTGAATTTTTCGAATTACATTGAAACAGTGCGAATTAGAGAAAAATGGCCAAGTTGAAAATTGTAGGTAATATTATTATCTATAATTTATGTTCTATTCATTTTTTCGAAAAAAAACAAATTTAATTTTTTTTTTTTTTTTACAAAGTATTCGATTTTAAGTACATTTCAAATGGTTCATAACAGAGAAGAAATATCTGCCATGAGTGTCATGGGACTTTCTTATACGTATTACAGAGACTGTACGTGTTTGCCATAGGTACCATGGGTCTTTCTTATACGTAATACTGAGAATAAACACTGTATACTCTATTTCATTTAGTTTGCAGTGGTCGTCGTGCGACATGACGGTATGAGTCGTGATCCGTACGGTCAAAGCACCCAGCAACCAGTATAGATTATTCTAAATAAAGATTTAAAAAAAAAATATTTCTGGCTAAATCATAAGTGTTGGAAAAAAATGTATGGGGAATAAATTATAGATAGTAACATACTCGACATTTTTTATTTATAACATTTTTGTCTTATTTAAAAAAAATTAAAAAATTACAAGAATAAACATCCGTTTCCGGTTTAGTGATTGTTATAAAAATAAGGTGGATGTCTTCCCAGATGAAAGTTTATCTTAAATATATAATTTTAGCCTTCCGTCATTAGTCGTTTGGGAGTAAGAGTATTTTTACTTTCTTATACCTATGTATATGAAATATACATATAGTATAAGTAAGTATAGTAATCGCGATTTTTTTCGAAATCCGGATTTTGATGGAATTATCAATTTTAACCTTCCCTGAATCCATTTTGACTATTTTCGCCATGATGTCTTTTTTTTTGTCTGTCTGTCTGTCTGTCTGTAGACGCTGTAACTCAAATACGACAAATCGTAGAAAGGTGACATTTTATACTTAAGATTAATTTTTGCCTGGGATGAAAACCTCCTATTTTTGAAAGCGATCTTTCAACCGGAAACGGATGTTTACCTACAGCGATTTTTGAATTTTTCGAATTACATTGAAACAGTGCGAATTAGAGAAAAATGGCCAAGTTGAAAATTGTAGGTAATATTATTATCTATAATTTATGTTCTATTCATTTTTTCGAAAAAAAACAAATTTAATTTTTTTTTTTTTTTTACAAAGTATTCGATTTTAAGTACATTTCAAATGGTTCATAACAGAGAAGAAATATCTGCCATGAGTGTCATGGGACTTTCTTATACGTATTACAGAGACTGTACGTGTTTGCCATAGGTACCATGGGTCTTTCTTATACGTAATACTGAGAATAAACACTGTATACTCTATTTCATTTAGTTTGCAGTGGTCGTCGTGCGACATGACGGTATGAGTCGTGATCCGTACGGTCAAAGCACCCAGCAACCAGTATAGATTATTCTAAATAAAGATTTAAAAAAAAAATATTTCTGGCTAAATCATAAGTGTTGGAAAAAAATGTATGGGGAATAAATTATAGATAGTAACATACTCGACATTTTTTATTTATAACATTTTTGTCTTATTTAAAAAAAATTAAAAAATTACAAGAATAAACATCCGTTTCCGGTTTAGTGATTGTTATAAAAATAAGGTGGATGTCTTCCCAGATGAAAGTTTATCTTAAATATATAATTTTAGCCTTCCGTCATTAGTCGTTTGGGAGTAAGAGTATTTTTACTTTCTTATACCTATGTATATGAAATATACATATAGTATAAGTAAGTATAGTAATCGCGATTTTTTTCGAAATCCGGATTTTGATGGAATTATCAATTTTAACCTTCCCTGAATCCATTTTGACTATTTTCGCCATGATGTCTTTTTTTTTGTCTGTCTGTCTGTCTGTCTGTAGACGCTGTAACTCAAATACGACAAATCGTAGAAAGGTGACATTTTATACTTAAGATTAATTTTTGCCTGGGATGAAAACCTCCTATTTTTGAAAGCGATCTTTCAACCGGAAACGGATGTTTACCTACAGCGATTTTTGAATTTTTCGAATTACATTGAAACAGTGCGAATTAGAGAAAAATGGCCAAGTTGAAAATTGTAGGTAATATTATTATCTATAATTTATGTTCTATTCATTTTTTCGAAAAAAAACAAATTTAATTTTTTTTTTTTTTTTACAAAGTATTCGATTTTAAGTACATTTCAAATGGTTCATAACAGAGAAGAAATATCTGCCATGAGTGTCATGGGACTTTCTTATACGTATTACAGAGACTGTACGTGTTTGCCATAGGTACCATGGGTCTTTCTTATACGTAATACTGAGAATAAACACTGTATACTCTATTTCATTTAGTTTGCAGTGGTCGTCGTGCGACATGACGGTATGAGTCGTGATCCGTACGGTCAAAGCACCCAGCAACCAGTATAGATTATTCTAAATAAAGATTTAAAAAAAAAATATTTCTGGCTAAATCATAAGTGTTGGAAAAAAATGTATGGGGAATAAATTATAGATAGTAACATACTCGACATTTTTTATTTATAACATTTTTGTCTTATTTAAAAAAAATTAAAAAATTACAAGAATAAACATCCGTTTCCGGTTTAGTGATTGTTATAAAAATAAGGTGGATGTCTTCCCAGATGAAAGTTTATCTTAAATATATAATTTTAGCCTTCCGTCATTAGTCGTTTGGGAGTAAGAGTATTTTTACTTTCTTATACCTATGTATATGAAATATACATATAGTATAAGTAAGTATAGTAATCGCGATTTTTTTCGAAATCCGGATTTTGATGGAATTATCAATTTTAACCTTCCCTGAATCCATTTTGACTATTTTCGCCATGATGTCTTTTTTTTTGTCTGTCTGTCTGTCTGTCTGTAGACGCTGTAACTCAAATACGACAAATCGTAGAAAGGTGACATTTTATACTTAAGATTAATTTTTGCCTGGGATGAAAACCTCCTATTTTTGAAAGCGATCTTTCAACCGGAAACGGATGTTTACCTACAGCGATTTTTGAATTTTTCGAATTACATTGAAACAGTGCGAATTAGAGAAAAATGGCCAAGTTGAAAATTGTAGGTAATATTATTATCTATAATTTATGTTCTATTCATTTTTTCGAAAAAAAACAAATTTAATTTTTTTTTTTTTTTTACAAAGTATTCGATTTTAAGTACATTTCAAATGGTTCATAACAGAGAAGAAATATCTGCCATGAGTGTCATGGGACTTTCTTATACGTATTACAGAGACTGTACGTGTTTGCCATAGGTACCATGGGTCTTTCTTATACGTAATACTGAGAATAAACACTGTATACTCTATTTCATTTAGTTTGCAGTGGTCGTCGTGCGACATGACGGTATGAGTCGTGATCCGTACGGTCAAAGCACCCAGCAACCAGTATAGATTATTCTAAATAAAGATTTAAAAAAAAAATATTTCTGGCTAAATCATAAGTGTTGGAAAAAAATGTATGGGGAATAAATTATAGATAGTAACATACTCGACATTTTTTATTTATAACATTTTTGTCTTATTTAAAAAAAATTAAAAAATTACAAGAATAAACATCCGTTTCCGGTTTAGTGATTGTTATAAAAATAAGGTGGATGTCTTCCCAGATGAAAGTTTATCTTAAATATATAATTTTAGCCTTCCGTCATTAGTCGTTTGGGAGTAAGAGTATTTTTACTTTCTTATACCTATGTATATGAAATATACATATAGTATAAGTAAGTATAGTAATCGCGATTTTTTTCGAAATCCGGATTTTGATGGAATTATCAATTTTAACCTTCCCTGAATCCATTTTGACTATTTTCGCCATGATGTCTTTTTTTTTGTCTGTCTGTCTGTCTGTCTGTAGACGCTGTAACTCAAATACGACAAATCGTAGAAAGGTGACATTTTATACTTAAGATTAATTTTTGCCTGGGATGAAAACCTCCTATTTTTGAAAGCGATCTTTCAACCGGAAACGGATGTTTACCTACAGCGATTTTTGAATTTTTCGAATTACATTGAAACAGTGCGAATTAGAGAAAAATGGCCAAGTTGAAAATTGTAGGTAATATTATTATCTATAATTTATGTTCTATTCATTTTTTCGAAAAAAAACAAATTTAATTTTTTTTTTTTTTTTACAAAGTATTCGATTTTAAGTACATTTCAAATGGTTCATAACAGAGAAGAAATATCTGCCATGAGTGTCATGGGACTTTCTTATACGTATTACAGAGACTGTACGTGTTTGCCATAGGTACCATGGGTCTTTCTTATACGTAATACTGAGAATAAACACTGTATACTCTATTTCATTTAGTTTGCAGTGGTCGTCGTGCGACATGACGGTATGAGTCGTGATCCGTACGGTCAAAGCACCCAGCAACCAGTATAGATTATTCTAAATAAAGATTTAAAAAAAAAATATTTCTGGCTAAATCATAAGTGTTGGAAAAAAATGTATGGGGAATAAATTATAGATAGTAACATACTCGACATTTTTTATTTATAACATTTTTGTCTTATTTAAAAAAAATTAAAAAATTACAAGAATAAACATCCGTTTCCGGTTTAGTGATTGTTATAAAAATAAGGTGGATGTCTTCCCAGATGAAAGTTTATCTTAAATATATAATTTTAGCCTTCCGTCATTAGTCGTTTGGGAGTAAGAGTATTTTTACTTTCTTATACCTATGTATATGAAATATACATATAGTATAAGTAAGTATAGTAATCGCGATTTTTTTCGAAATCCGGATTTTGATGGAATTATCAATTTTAACCTTCCCTGAATCCATTTTGACTATTTTCGCCATGATGTCTTTTTTTTTGTCTGTCTGTCTGTCTGTCTGTAGACGCTGTAACTCAAATACGACAAATCGTAGAAAGGTGACATTTTATACTTAAGATTAATTTTTGCCTGGGATGAAAACCTCCTATTTTTGAAAGCGATCTTTCAACCGGAAACGGATGTTTACCTACAGCGATTTTTGAATTTTTCGAATTACATTGAAACAGTGCGAATTAGAGAAAAATGGCCAAGTTGAAAATTGTAGGTAATATTATTATCTATAATTTATGTTCTATTCATTTTTTCGAAAAAAAACAAATTTAATTTTTTTTTTTTTTTTACAAAGTATTCGATTTTAAGTACATTTCAAATGGTTCATAACAGAGAAGAAATATCTGCCATGAGTGTCATGGGACTTTCTTATACGTATTACAGAGACTGTACGTGTTTGCCATAGGTACCATGGGTCTTTCTTATACGTAATACTGAGAATAAACACTGTATACTCTATTTCATTTAGTTTGCAGTGGTCGTCGTGCGACATGACGGTATGAGTCGTGATCCGTACGGTCAAAGCACCCAGCAACCAGTATAGATTATTCTAAATAAAGATTTAAAAAAAAAATATTTCTGGCTAAATCATAAGTGTTGGAAAAAAATGTATGGGGAATAAATTATAGATAGTAACATACTCGACATTTTTTATTTATAACATTTTTGTCTTATTTAAAAAAAATTAAAAAATTACAAGAATAAACATCCGTTTCCGGTTTAGTGATTGTTATAAAAATAAGGTGGATGTCTTCCCAGATGAAAGTTTATCTTAAATATATAATTTTAGCCTTCCGTCATTAGTCGTTTGGGAGTAAGAGTATTTTTACTTTCTTATACCTATGTATATGAAATATACATATAGTATAAGTAAGTATAGTAATCGCGATTTTTTTCGAAATCCGGATTTTGATGGAATTATCAATTTTAACCTTCCCTGAATCCATTTTGACTATTTTCGCCATGATGTCTTTTTTTTTGTCTGTCTGTCTGTCTGTCTGTAGACGCTGTAACTCAAATACGACAAATCGTAGAAAGGTGACATTTTATACTTAAGATTAATTTTTGCCTGGGATGAAAACCTCCTATTTTTGAAAGCGATCTTTCAACCGGAAACGGATGTTTACCTACAGCGATTTTTGAATTTTTCGAATTACATTGAAACAGTGCGAATTAGAGAAAAATGGCCAAGTTGAAAATTGTAGGTAATATTATTATCTATAATTTATGTTCTATTCATTTTTTCGAAAAAAAACAAATTTAATTTTTTTTTTTTTTTTACAAAGTATTCGATTTTAAGTACATTTCAAATGGTTCATAACAGAGAAGAAATATCTGCCATGAGTGTCATGGGACTTTCTTATACGTATTACAGAGACTGTACGTGTTTGCCATAGGTACCATGGGTCTTTCTTATACGTAATACTGAGAATAAACACTGTATACTCTATTTCATTTAGTTTGCAGTGGTCGTCGTGCGACATGACGGTATGAGTCGTGATCCGTACGGTCAAAGCACCCAGCAACCAGTATAGATTATTCTAAATAAAGATTTAAAAAAAAAATATTTCTGGCTAAATCATAAGTGTTGGAAAAAAATGTATGGGGAATAAATTATAGATAGTAACATACTCGACATTTTTTATTTATAACATTTTTGTCTTATTTAAAAAAAATTAAAAAATTACAAGAATAAACATCCGTTTCCGGTTTAGTGATTGTTATAAAAATAAGGTGGATGTCTTCCCAGATGAAAGTTTATCTTAAATATATAATTTTAGCCTTCCGTCATTAGTCGTTTGGGAGTAAGAGTATTTTTACTTTCTTATACCTATGTATATGAAATATACATATAGTATAAGTAAGTATAGTAATCGCGATTTTTTTCGAAATCCGGATTTTGATGGAATTATCAATTTTAACCTTCCCTGAATCCATTTTGACTATTTTCGCCATGATGTCTTTTTTTTTGTCTGTCTGTCTGTCTGTCTGTAGACGCTGTAACTCAAATACGACAAATCGTAGAAAGGTGACATTTTATACTTAAGATTAATTTTTGCCTGGGATGAAAACCTCCTATTTTTGAAAGCGATCTTTCAACCGGAAACGGATGTTTACCTACAGCGATTTTTGAATTTTTCGAATTACATTGAAACAGTGCGAATTAGAGAAAAATGGCCAAGTTGAAAATTGTAGGTAATATTATTATCTATAATTTATGTTCTATTCATTTTTTCGAAAAAAAACAAATTTAATTTTTTTTTTTTTTTTACAAAGTATTCGATTTTAAGTACATTTCAAATGGTTCATAACAGAGAAGAAATATCTGCCATGAGTGTCATGGGACTTTCTTATACGTATTACAGAGACTGTACGTGTTTGCCATAGGTACCATGGGTCTTTCTTATACGTAATACTGAGAATAAACACTGTATACTCTATTTCATTTAGTTTGCAGTGGTCGTCGTGCGACATGACGGTATGAGTCGTGATCCGTACGGTCAAAGCACCCAGCAACCAGTATAGATTATTCTAAATAAAGATTTAAAAAAAAAATATTTCTGGCTAAATCATAAGTGTTGGAAAAAAATGTATGGGGAATAAATTATAGATAGTAACATACTCGACATTTTTTATTTATAACATTTTTGTCTTATTTAAAAAAAATTAAAAAATTACAAGAATAAACATCCGTTTCCGGTTTAGTGATTGTTATAAAAATAAGGTGGATGTCTTCCCAGATGAAAGTTTATCTTAAATATATAATTTTAGCCTTCCGTCATTAGTCGTTTGGGAGTAAGAGTATTTTTACTTTCTTATACCTATGTATATGAAATATACATATAGTATAAGTAAGTATAGTAATCGCGATTTTTTTCGAAATCCGGATTTTGATGGAATTATCAATTTTAACCTTCCCTGAATCCATTTTGACTATTTTCGCCATGATGTCTTTTTTTTTGTCTGTCTGTCTGTCTGTCTGTAGACGCTGTAACTCAAATACGACAAATCGTAGAAAGGTGACATTTTATACTTAAGATTAATTTTTGCCTGGGATGAAAACCTCCTATTTTTGAAAGCGATCTTTCAACCGGAAACGGATGTTTACCTACAGCGATTTTTGAATTTTTCGAATTACATTGAAACAGTGCGAATTAGAGAAAAATGGCCAAGTTGAAAATTGTAGGTAATATTATTATCTATAATTTATGTTCTATTCATTTTTTCGAAAAAAAACAAATTTAATTTTTTTTTTTTTTTTACAAAGTATTCGATTTTAAGTACATTTCAAATGGTTCATAACAGAGAAGAAATATCTGCCATGAGTGTCATGGGACTTTCTTATACGTATTACAGAGACTGTACGTGTTTGCCATAGGTACCATGGGTCTTTCTTATACGTAATACTGAGAATAAACACTGTATACTCTATTTCATTTAGTTTGCAGTGGTCGTCGTGCGACATGACGGTATGAGTCGTGATCCGTACGGTCAAAGCACCCAGCAACCAGTATAGATTATTCTAAATAAAGATTTAAAAAAAAAATATTTCTGGCTAAATCATAAGTGTTGGAAAAAAATGTATGGGGAATAAATTATAGATAGTAACATACTCGACATTTTTTATTTATAACATTTTTGTCTTATTTAAAAAAAATTAAAAAATTACAAGAATAAACATCCGTTTCCGGTTTAGTGATTGTTATAAAAATAAGGTGGATGTCTTCCCAGATGAAAGTTTATCTTAAATATATAATTTTAGCCTTCCGTCATTAGTCGTTTGGGAGTAAGAGTATTTTTACTTTCTTATACCTATGTATATGAAATATACATATAGTATAAGTAAGTATAGTAATCGCGATTTTTTTCGAAATCCGGATTTTGATGGAATTATCAATTTTAACCTTCCCTGAATCCATTTTGACTATTTTCGCCATGATGTCTTTTTTTTTGTCTGTCTGTCTGTCTGTCTGTAGACGCTGTAACTCAAATACGACAAATCGTAGAAAGGTGACATTTTATACTTAAGATTAATTTTTGCCTGGGATGAAAACCTCCTATTTTTGAAAGCGATCTTTCAACCGGAAACGGATGTTTACCTACAGCGATTTTTGAATTTTTCGAATTACATTGAAACAGTGCGAATTAGAGAAAAATGGCCAAGTTGAAAATTGTAGGTAATATTATTATCTATAATTTATGTTCTATTCATTTTTTCGAAAAAAAACAAATTTAATTTTTTTTTTTTTTTTACAAAGTATTCGATTTTAAGTACATTTCAAATGGTTCATAACAGAGAAGAAATATCTGCCATGAGTGTCATGGGACTTTCTTATACGTATTACAGAGACTGTACGTGTTTGCCATAGGTACCATGGGTCTTTCTTATACGTAATACTGAGAATAAACACTGTATACTCTATTTCATTTAGTTTGCAGTGGTCGTCGTGCGACATGACGGTATGAGTCGTGATCCGTACGGTCAAAGCACCCAGCAACCAGTATAGATTATTCTAAATAAAGATTTAAAAAAAAAATATTTCTGGCTAAATCATAAGTGTTGGAAAAAAATGTATGGGGAATAAATTATAGATAGTAACATACTCGACATTTTTTATTTATAACATTTTTGTCTTATTTAAAAAAAATTAAAAAATTACAAGAATAAACATCCGTTTCCGGTTTAGTGATTGTTATAAAAATAAGGTGGATGTCTTCCCAGATGAAAGTTTATCTTAAATATATAATTTTAGCCTTCCGTCATTAGTCGTTTGGGAGTAAGAGTATTTTTACTTTCTTATACCTATGTATATGAAATATACATATAGTATAAGTAAGTATAGTAATCGCGATTTTTTTCGAAATCCGGATTTTGATGGAATTATCAATTTTAACCTTCCCTGAATCCATTTTGACTATTTTCGCCATGATGTCTTTTTTTTTGTCTGTCTGTCTGTCTGTCTGTAGACGCTGTAACTCAAATACGACAAATCGTAGAAAGGTGACATTTTATACTTAAGATTAATTTTTGCCTGGGATGAAAACCTCCTATTTTTGAAAGCGATCTTTCAACCGGAAACGGATGTTTACCTACAGCGATTTTTGAATTTTTCGAATTACATTGAAACAGTGCGAATTAGAGAAAAATGGCCAAGTTGAAAATTGTAGGTAATATTATTATCTATAATTTATGTTCTATTCATTTTTTCGAAAAAAAACAAATTTAATTTTTTTTTTTTTTTTACAAAGTATTCGATTTTAAGTACATTTCAAATGGTTCATAACAGAGAAGAAATATCTGCCATGAGTGTCATGGGACTTTCTTATACGTATTACAGAGACTGTACGTGTTTGCCATAGGTACCATGGGTCTTTCTTATACGTAATACTGAGAATAAACACTGTATACTCTATTTCATTTAGTTTGCAGTGGTCGTCGTGCGACATGACGGTATGAGTCGTGATCCGTACGGTCAAAGCACCCAGCAACCAGTATAGATTATTCTAAATAAAGATTTAAAAAAAAAATATTTCTGGCTAAATCATAAGTGTTGGAAAAAAATGTATGGGGAATAAATTATAGATAGTAACATACTCGACATTTTTTATTTATAACATTTTTGTCTTATTTAAAAAAAATTAAAAAATTACAAGAATAAACATCCGTTTCCGGTTTAGTGATTGTTATAAAAATAAGGTGGATGTCTTCCCAGATGAAAGTTTATCTTAAATATATAATTTTAGCCTTCCGTCATTAGTCGTTTGGGAGTAAGAGTATTTTTACTTTCTTATACCTATGTATATGAAATATACATATAGTATAAGTAAGTATAGTAATCGCGATTTTTTTCGAAATCCGGATTTTGATGGAATTATCAATTTTAACCTTCCCTGAATCCATTTTGACTATTTTCGCCATGATGTCTTTTTTTTTTGTCTGTCTGTCTGTCTGTCTGTAGACGCTGTAACTCAAATACGACAAATCGTAGAAAGGTGACATTTTATACTTAAGATTAATTTTTGCCTGGGATGAAAACCTCCTATTTTTGAAAGCGATCTTTCAACCGGAAACGGATGTTTACCTACAGCGATTTTTGAATTTTTCGAATTACATTGAAACAGTGCGAATTAGAGAAAAATGGCCAAGTTGAAAATTGTAGGTAATATTATTATCTATAATTTATGTTCTATTCATTTTTTCGAAAAAAAACAAATTTAATTTTTTTTTTTTTTTTACAAAGTATTCGATTTTAAGTACATTTCAAATGGTTCATAACAGAGAAGAAATATCTGCCATGAGTGTCATGGGACTTTCTTATACGTATTACAGAGACTGTACGTGTTTGCCATAGGTACCATGGGTCTTTCTTATACGTAATACTGAGAATAAACACTGTATACTCTATTTCATTTAGTTTGCAGTGGTCGTCGTGCGACATGACGGTATGAGTCGTGATCCGTACGGTCAAAGCACCCAGCAACCAGTATAGATTATTCTAAATAAAGATTTAAAAAAAAAATATTTCTGGCTAAATCATAAGTGTTGGAAAAAAATGTATGGGGAATAAATTATAGATAGTAACATACTCGACATTTTTTATTTATAACATTTTTGTCTTATTTAAAAAAAATTAAAAAATTACAAGAATAAACATCCGTTTCCGGTTTAGTGATTGTTATAAAAATAAGGTGGATGTCTTCCCAGATGAAAGTTTATCTTAAATATATAATTTTAGCCTTCCGTCATTAGTCGTTTGGGAGTAAGAGTATTTTTACTTTCTTATACCTATGTATATGAAATATACATATAGTATAAGTAAGTATAGTAATCGCGATTTTTTTCGAAATCCGGATTTTGATGGAATTATCAATTTTAACCTTCCCTGAATCCATTTTGACTATTTTCGCCATGATGTCTTTTTTTTTGTCTGTCTGTCTGTCTGTCTGTAGACGCTGTAACTCAAATACGACAAATCGTAGAAAGGTGACATTTTATACTTAAGATTAATTTTTGCCTGGGATGAAAACCTCCTATTTTTGAAAGCGATCTTTCAACCGGAAACGGATGTTTACCTACAGCGATTTTTGAATTTTTCGAATTACATTGAAACAGTGCGAATTAGAGAAAAATGGCCAAGTTGAAAATTGTAGGTAATATTATTATCTATAATTTATGTTCTATTCATTTTTTCGAAAAAAAACAAATTTAATTTTTTTTTTTTTTTTACAAAGTATTCGATTTTAAGTACATTTCAAATGGTTCATAACAGAGAAGAAATATCTGCCATGAGTGTCATGGGACTTTCTTATACGTATTACAGAGACTGTACGTGTTTGCCATAGGTACCATGGGTCTTTCTTATACGTAATACTGAGAATAAACACTGTATACTCTATTTCATTTAGTTTGCAGTGGTCGTCGTGCGACATGACGGTATGAGTCGTGATCCGTACGGTCAAAGCACCCAGCAACCAGTATAGATTATTCTAAATAAAGATTTAAAAAAAAAATATTTCTGGCTAAATCATAAGTGTTGGAAAAAAATGTATGGGGAATAAATTATAGATAGTAACATACTCGACATTTTTTATTTATAACATTTTTGTCTTATTTAAAAAAAATTAAAAAATTACAAGAATAAACATCCGTTTCCGGTTTAGTGATTGTTATAAAAATAAGGTGGATGTCTTCCCAGATGAAAGTTTATCTTAAATATATAATTTTAGCCTTCCGTCATTAGTCGTTTGGGAGTAAGAGTATTTTTACTTTCTTATACCTATGTATATGAAATATACATATAGTATAAGTAAGTATAGTAATCGCGATTTTTTTCGAAATCCGGATTTTGATGGAATTATCAATTTTAACCTTCCCTGAATCCATTTTGACTATTTTCGCCATGATGTCTTTTTTTTTGTCTGTCTGTCTGTCTGTCTGTAGACGCTGTAACTCAAATACGACAAATCGTAGAAAGGTGACATTTTATACTTAAGATTAATTTTTGCCTGGGATGAAAACCTCCTATTTTTGAAAGCGATCTTTCAACCGGAAACGGATGTTTACCTACAGCGATTTTTGAATTTTTCGAATTACATTGAAACAGTGCGAATTAGAGAAAAATGGCCAAGTTGAAAATTGTAGGTAATATTATTATCTATAATTTATGTTCTATTCATTTTTTCGAAAAAAAACAAATTTAATTTTTTTTTTTTTTTTACAAAGTATTCGATTTTAAGTACATTTCAAATGGTTCATAACAGAGAAGAAATATCTGCCATGAGTGTCATGGGACTTTCTTATACGTATTACAGAGACTGTACGTGTTTGCCATAGGTACCATGGGTCTTTCTTATACGTAATACTGAGAATAAACACTGTATACTCTATTTCATTTAGTTTGCAGTGGTCGTCGTGCGACATGACGGTATGAGTCGTGATCCGTACGGTCAAAGCACCCAGCAACCAGTATAGATTATTCTAAATAAAGATTTAAAAAAAAAATATTTCTGGCTAAATCATAAGTGTTGGAAAAAAATGTATGGGGAATAAATTATAGATAGTAACATACTCGACATTTTTTATTTATAACATTTTTGTCTTATTTAAAAAAAATTAAAAAATTACAAGAATAAACATCCGTTTCCGGTTTAGTGATTGTTATAAAAATAAGGTGGATGTCTTCCCAGATGAAAGTTTATCTTAAATATATAATTTTAGCCTTCCGTCATTAGTCGTTTGGGAGTAAGAGTATTTTTACTTTCTTATACCTATGTATATGAAATATACATATAGTATAAGTAAGTATAGTAATCGCGATTTTTTTCGAAATCCGGATTTTGATGGAATTATCAATTTTAACCTTCCCTGAATCCATTTTGACTATTTTCGCCATGATGTCTTTTTTTTTGTCTGTCTGTCTGTCTGTCTGTAGACGCTGTAACTCAAATACGACAAATCGTAGAAAGGTGACATTTTATACTTAAGATTAATTTTTGCCTGGGATGAAAACCTCCTATTTTTGAAAGCGATCTTTCAACCGGAAACGGATGTTTACCTACAGCGATTTTTGAATTTTTCGAATTACATTGAAACAGTGCGAATTAGAGAAAAATGGCCAAGTTGAAAATTGTAGGTAATATTATTATCTATAATTTATGTTCTATTCATTTTTTCGAAAAAAAACAAATTTAATTTTTTTTTTTTTTTTACAAAGTATTCGATTTTAAGTACATTTCAAATGGTTCATAACAGAGAAGAAATATCTGCCATGAGTGTCATGGGACTTTCTTATACGTATTACAGAGACTGTACGTGTTTGCCATAGGTACCATGGGTCTTTCTTATACGTAATACTGAGAATAAACACTGTATACTCTATTTCATTTAGTTTGCAGTGGTCGTCGTGCGACATGACGGTATGAGTCGTGATCCGTACGGTCAAAGCACCCAGCAACCAGTATAGATTATTCTAAATAAAGATTTAAAAAAAAAATATTTCTGGCTAAATCATAAGTGTTGGAAAAAAATGTATGGGGAATAAATTATAGATAGTAACATACTCGACATTTTTTATTTATAACATTTTTGTCTTATTTAAAAAAAATTAAAAAATTACAAGAATAAACATCCGTTTCCGGTTTAGTGATTGTTATAAAAATAAGGTGGATGTCTTCCCAGATGAAAGTTTATCTTAAATATATAATTTTAGCCTTCCGTCATTAGTCGTTTGGGAGTAAGAGTATTTTTACTTTCTTATACCTATGTATATGAAATATACATATAGTATAAGTAAGTATAGTAATCGCGATTTTTTTCGAAATCCGGATTTTGATGGAATTATCAATTTTAACCTTCCCTGAATCCATTTTGACTATTTTCGCCATGATGTCTTTTTTTTTGTCTGTCTGTCTGTCTGTCTGTAGACGCTGTAACTCAAATACGACAAATCGTAGAAAGGTGACATTTTATACTTAAGATTAATTTTTGCCTGGGATGAAAACCTCCTATTTTTGAAAGCGATCTTTCAACCGGAAACGGATGTTTACCTACAGCGATTTTTGAATTTTTCGAATTACATTGAAACAGTGCGAATTAGAGAAAAATGGCCAAGTTGAAAATTGTAGGTAATATTATTATCTATAATTTATGTTCTATTCATTTTTTCGAAAAAAAACAAATTTAATTTTTTTTTTTTTTTTACAAAGTATTCGATTTTAAGTACATTTCAAATGGTTCATAACAGAGAAGAAATATCTGCCATGAGTGTCATGGGACTTTCTTATACGTATTACAGAGACTGTACGTGTTTGCCATAGGTACCATGGGTCTTTCTTATACGTAATACTGAGAATAAACACTGTATACTCTATTTCATTTAGTTTGCAGTGGTCGTCGTGCGACATGACGGTATGAGTCGTGATCCGTACGGTCAAAGCACCCAGCAACCAGTATAGATTATTCTAAATAAAGATTTAAAAAAAAAATATTTCTGGCTAAATCATAAGTGTTGGAAAAAAATGTATGGGGAATAAATTATAGATAGTAACATACTCGACATTTTTTATTTATAACATTTTTGTCTTATTTAAAAAAAATTAAAAAATTACAAGAATAAACATCCGTTTCCGGTTTAGTGATTGTTATAAAAATAAGGTGGATGTCTTCCCAGATGAAAGTTTATCTTAAATATATAATTTTAGCCTTCCGTCATTAGTCGTTTGGGAGTAAGAGTATTTTTACTTTCTTATACCTATGTATATGAAATATACATATAGTATAAGTAAGTATAGTAATCGCGATTTTTTTCGAAATCCGGATTTTGATGGAATTATCAATTTTAACCTTCCCTGAATCCATTTTGACTATTTTCGCCATGATGTCTTTTTTTTTGTCTGTCTGTCTGTCTGTCTGTAGACGCTGTAACTCAAATACGACAAATCGTAGAAAGGTGACATTTTATACTTAAGATTAATTTTTGCCTGGGATGAAAACCTCCTATTTTTGAAAGCGATCTTTCAACCGGAAACGGATGTTTACCTACAGCGATTTTTGAATTTTTCGAATTACATTGAAACAGTGCGAATTAGAGAAAAATGGCCAAGTTGAAAATTGTAGGTAATATTATTATCTATAATTTATGTTCTATTCATTTTTTCGAAAAAAAACAAATTTAATTTTTTTTTTTTTTTTACAAAGTATTCGATTTTAAGTACATTTCAAATGGTTCATAACAGAGAAGAAATATCTGCCATGAGTGTCATGGGACTTTCTTATACGTATTACAGAGACTGTACGTGTTTGCCATAGGTACCATGGGTCTTTCTTATACGTAATACTGAGAATAAACACTGTATACTCTATTTCATTTAGTTTGCAGTGGTCGTCGTGCGACATGACGGTATGAGTCGTGATCCGTACGGTCAAAGCACCCAGCAACCAGTATAGATTATTCTAAATAAAGATTTAAAAAAAAAATATTTCTGGCTAAATCATAAGTGTTGGAAAAAAATGTATGGGGAATAAATTATAGATAGTAACATACTCGACATTTTTTATTTATAACATTTTTGTCTTATTTAAAAAAAATTAAAAAATTACAAGAATGAACATCCGTTTCCGGTTTAGTGATTGTTATAAAAATAAGGTGGATGTCTTCCCAGATGAAAGTTTATCTTAAATATATAATTTTAGCCTTCCGTCATTAGTCGTTTGGGAGTAAGAGTATTTTTACTTTCTTATACCTATGTATATGAAATATACATATAGTATAAGTAAGTATAGTAATCGCGATTTTTTTCGAAATCCGGATTTTGATGGAATTATCAATTTTAACCTTCCCTGAATCCATTTTGACTATTTTCGCCATGATGTCTTTTTTTTTGTCTGTCTGTCTGTCTGTCTGTAGACGCTGTAACTCAAATACGACAAATCGTAGAAAGGTGACATTTTATACTTAAGATTAATTTTTGCCTGGGATGAAAACCTCCTATTTTTGAAAGCGATCTTTCAACCGGAAACGGATGTTTACCTACAGCGATTTTTGAATTTTTCGAATTACATTGAAACAGTGCGAATTAGAGAAAAATGGCCAAGTTGAAAATTGTAGGTAATATTATTATCTATAATTTATGTTCTATTCATTTTTTCGAAAAAAAACAAATTTAATTTTTTTTTTTTTTTTACAAAGTATTCGATTTTAAGTACATTTCAAATGGTTCATAACAGAGAAGAAATATCTGCCATGAGTGTCATGGGACTTTCTTATACGTATTACAGAGACTGTACGTGTTTGCCATAGGTACCATGGGTCTTTCTTATACGTAATACTGAGAATAAACACTGTATACTCTATTTCATTTAGTTTGCAGTGGTCGTCGTGCGACATGACGGTATGAGTCGTGATCCGTACGGTCAAAGCACCCAGCAACCAGTATAGATTATTCTAAATAAAGATTTAAAAAAAAAATATTTCTGGCTAAATCATAAGTGTTGGAAAAAAATGTATGGGGAATAAATTATAGATAGTAACATACTCGACATTTTTTATTTATAACATTTTTGTCTTATTTAAAAAAAATTAAAAAATTACAAGAATAAACATCCGTTTCCGGTTTAGTGATTGTTATAAAAATAAGGTGGATGTCTTCCCAGATGAAAGTTTATCTTAAATATATAATTTTAGCCTTCCGTCATTAGTCGTTTGGGAGTAAGAGTATTTTTACTTTCTTATACCTATGTATATGAAATATACATATAGTATAAGTAAGTATAGTAATCGCGATTTTTTTCGAAATCCGGATTTTGATGGAATTATCAATTTTAACCTTCCCTGAATCCATTTTGACTATTTTCGCCATGATGTCTTTTTTTTTGTCTGTCTGTCTGTCTGTCTGTAGACGCTGTAACTCAAATACGACAAATCGTAGAAAGGTGACATTTTATACTTAAGATTAATTTTTGCCTGGGATGAAAACCTCCTATTTTTGAAAGCGATCTTTCAACCGGAAACGGATGTTTACCTACAGCGATTTTTGAATTTTTCGAATTACATTGAAACAGTGCGAATTAGAGAAAAATGGCCAAGTTGAAAATTGTAGGTAATATTATTATCTATAATTTATGTTCTATTCATTTTTTCGAAAAAAAACAAATTTAATTTTTTTTTTTTTTTTACAAAGTATTCGATTTTAAGTACATTTCAAATGGTTCATAACAGAGAAGAAATATCTGCCATGAGTGTCATGGGACTTTCTTATACGTATTACAGAGACTGTACGTGTTTGCCATAGGTACCATGGGTCTTTCTTATACGTAATACTGAGAATAAACACTGTATACTCTATTTCATTTAGTTTGCAGTGGTCGTCGTGCGACATGACGGTATGAGTCGTGATCCGTACGGTCAAAGCACCCAGCAACCAGTATAGATTATTCTAAATAAAGATTTAAAAAAAAAATATTTCTGGCTAAATCATAAGTGTTGGAAAAAAATGTATGGGGAATAAATTATAGATAGTAACATACTCGACATTTTTTATTTATAACATTTTTGTCTTATTTAAAAAAAATTAAAAAATTACAAGAATAAACATCCGTTTCCGGTTTAGTGATTGTTATAAAAATAAGGTGGATGTCTTCCCAGATGAAAGTTTATCTTAAATATATAATTTTAGCCTTCCGTCATTAGTCGTTTGGGAGTAAGAGTATTTTTACTTTCTTATACCTATGTATATGAAATATACATATAGTATAAGTAAGTATAGTAATCGCGATTTTTTTCGAAATCCGGATTTTGATGGAATTATCAATTTTAACCTTCCCTGAATCCATTTTGACTATTTTCGCCATGATGTCTTTTTTTTTGTCTGTCTGTCTGTCTGTCTGTAGACGCTGTAACTCAAATACGACAAATCGTAGAAAGGTGACATTTTATACTTAAGATTAATTTTTGCCTGGGATGAAAACCTCCTATTTTTGAAAGCGATCTTTCAACCGGAAACGGATGTTTACCTACAGCGATTTTTGAATTTTTCGAATTACATTGAAACAGTGCGAATTAGAGAAAAATGGCCAAGTTGAAAATTGTAGGTAATATTATTATCTATAATTTATGTTCTATTCATTTTTTCGAAAAAAAACAAATTTAATTTTTTTTTTTTTTTTACAAAGTATTCGATTTTAAGTACATTTCAAATGGTTCATAACAGAGAAGAAATATCTGCCATGAGTGTCATGGGACTTTCTTATACGTATTACAGAGACTGTACGTGTTTGCCATAGGTACCATGGGTCTTTCTTATACGTAATACTGAGAATAAACACTGTATACTCTATTTCATTTAGTTTGCAGTGGTCGTCGTGCGACATGACGGTATGAGTCGTGATCCGTACGGTCAAAGCACCCAGCAACCAGTATAGATTATTCTAAATAAAGATTTAAAAAAAAAATATTTCTGGCTAAATCATAAGTGTTGGAAAAAAATGTATGGGGAATAAATTATAGATAGTAACATACTCGACATTTTTTATTTATAACATTTTTGTCTTATTTAAAAAAAATTAAAAAATTACAAGAATAAACATCCGTTTCCGGTTTAGTGATTGTTATAAAAATAAGGTGGATGTCTTCCCAGATGAAAGTTTATCTTAAATATATAATTTTAGCCTTCCGTCATTAGTCGTTTGGGAGTAAGAGTATTTTTACTTTCTTATACCTATGTATATGAAATATACATATAGTATAAGTAAGTATAGTAATCGCGATTTTTTTCGAAATCCGGATTTTGATGGAATTATCAATTTTAACCTTCCCTGAATCCATTTTGACTATTTTCGCCATGATGTCTTTTTTTTTGTCTGTCTGTCTGTCTGTCTGTAGACGCTGTAACTCAAATACGACAAATCGTAGAAAGGTGACATTTTATACTTAAGATTAATTTTTGCCTGGGATGAAAACCTCCTATTTTTGAAAGCGATCTTTCAACCGGAAACGGATGTTTACCTACAGCGATTTTTGAATTTTTCGAATTACATTGAAACAGTGCGAATTAGAGAAAAATGGCCAAGTTGAAAATTGTAGGTAATATTATTATCTATAATTTATGTTCTATTCATTTTTTCGAAAAAAAACAAATTTAATTTTTTTTTTTTTTTTACAAAGTATTCGATTTTAAGTACATTTCAAATGGTTCATAACAGAGAAGAAATATCTGCCATGAGTGTCATGGGACTTTCTTATACGTATTACAGAGACTGTACGTGTTTGCCATAGGTACCATGGGTCTTTCTTATACGTAATACTGAGAATAAACACTGTATACTCTATTTCATTTAGTTTGCAGTGGTCGTCGTGCGACATGACGGTATGAGTCGTGATCCGTACGGTCAAAGCACCCAGCAACCAGTATAGATTATTCTAAATAAAGATTTAAAAAAAAAATATTTCTGGCTAAATCATAAGTGTTGGAAAAAAATGTATGGGGAATAAATTATAGATAGTAACATACTCGACATTTTTTATTTATAACATTTTTGTCTTATTTAAAAAAAATTAAAAAATTACAAGAATAAACATCCGTTTCCGGTTTAGTGATTGTTATAAAAATAAGGTGGATGTCTTCCCAGATGAAAGTTTATCTTAAATATATAATTTTAGCCTTCCGTCATTAGTCGTTTGGGAGTAAGAGTATTTTTACTTTCTTATACCTATGTATATGAAATATACATATAGTATAAGTAAGTATAGTAATCGCGATTTTTTTCGAAATCCGGATTTTGATGGAATTATCAATTTTAACCTTCCCTGAATCCATTTTGACTATTTTCGCCATGATGTCTTTTTTTTTGTCTGTCTGTCTGTCTGTCTGTAGACGCTGTAACTCAAATACGACAAATCGTAGAAAGGTGACATTTTATACTTAAGATTAATTTTTGCCTGGGATGAAAACCTCCTATTTTTGAAAGCGATCTTTCAACCGGAAACGGATGTTTACCTACAGCGATTTTTGAATTTTTCGAATTACATTGAAACAGTGCGAATTAGAGAAAAATGGCCAAGTTGAAAATTGTAGGTAATATTATTATCTATAATTTATGTTCTATTCATTTTTTCGAAAAAAAACAAATTTAATTTTTTTTTTTTTTTTACAAAGTATTCGATTTTAAGTACATTTCAAATGGTTCATAACAGAGAAGAAATATCTGCCATGAGTGTCATGGGACTTTCTTATACGTATTACAGAGACTGTACGTGTTTGCCATAGGTACCATGGGTCTTTCTTATACGTAATACTGAGAATAAACACTGTATACTCTATTTCATTTAGTTTGCAGTGGTCGTCGTGCGACATGACGGTATGAGTCGTGATCCGTACGGTCAAAGCACCCAGCAACCAGTATAGATTATTCTAAATAAAGATTTAAAAAAAAAATATTTCTGGCTAAATCATAAGTGTTGGAAAAAAATGTATGGGGAATAAATTATAGATAGTAACATACTCGACATTTTTTATTTATAACATTTTTGTCTTATTTAAAAAAAATTAAAAAATTACAAGAATAAACATCCGTTTCCGGTTTAGTGATTGTTATAAAAATAAGGTGGATGTCTTCCCAGATGAAAGTTTATCTTAAATATATAATTTTAGCCTTCCGTCATTAGTCGTTTGGGAGTAAGAGTATTTTTACTTTCTTATACCTATGTATATGAAATATACATATAGTATAAGTAAGTATAGTAATCGCGATTTTTTTCGAAATCCGGATTTTGATGGAATTATCAATTTTAACCTTCCCTGAATCCATTTTGACTATTTTCGCCATGATGTCTTTTTTTTTGTCTGTCTGTCTGTCTGTCTGTAGACGCTGTAACTCAAATACGACAAATCGTAGAAAGGTGACATTTTATACTTAAGATTAATTTTTGCCTGGGATGAAAACCTCCTATTTTTGAAAGCGATCTTTCAACCGGAAACGGATGTTTACCTACAGCGATTTTTGAATTTTTCGAATTACATTGAAACAGTGCGAATTAGAGAAAAATGGCCAAGTTGAAAATTGTAGGTAATATTATTATCTATAATTTATGTTCTATTCATTTTTTCGAAAAAAAACAAATTTAATTTTTTTTTTTTTTTTACAAAGTATTCGATTTTAAGTACATTTCAAATGGTTCATAACAGAGAAGAAATATCTGCCATGAGTGTCATGGGACTTTCTTATACGTATTACAGAGACTGTACGTGTTTGCCATAGGTACCATGGGTCTTTCTTATACGTAATACTGAGAATAAACACTGTATACTCTATTTCATTTAGTTTGCAGTGGTCGTCGTGCGACATGACGGTATGAGTCGTGATCCGTACGGTCAAAGCACCCAGCAACCAGTATAGATTATTCTAAATAAAGATTTAAAAAAAAAATATTTCTGGCTAAATCATAAGTGTTGGAAAAAAATGTATGGGGAATAAATTATAGATAGTAACATACTCGACATTTTTTATTTATAACATTTTTGTCTTATTTAAAAAAAATTAAAAAATTACAAGAATAAACATCCGTTTCCGGTTTAGTGATTGTTATAAAAATAAGGTGGATGTCTTCCCAGATGAAAGTTTATCTTAAATATATAATTTTAGCCTTCCGTCATTAGTCGTTTGGGAGTAAGAGTATTTTTACTTTCTTATACCTATGTATATGAAATATACATATAGTATAAGTAAGTATAGTAATCGCGATTTTTTTCGAAATCCGGATTTTGATGGAATTATCAATTTTAACCTTCCCTGAATCCATTTTGACTATTTTCGCCATGATGTCTTTTTTTTTGTCTGTCTGTCTGTCTGTCTGTAGACGCTGTAACTCAAATACGACAAATCGTAGAAAGGTGACATTTTATACTTAAGATTAATTTTTGCCTGGGATGAAAACCTCCTATTTTTGAAAGCGATCTTTCAACCGGAAACGGATGTTTACCTACAGCGATTTTTGAATTTTTCGAATTACATTGAAACAGTGCGAATTAGAGAAAAATGGCCAAGTTGAAAATTGTAGGTAATATTATTATCTATAATTTATGTTCTATTCATTTTTTCGAAAAAAAACAAATTTAATTTTTTTTTTTTTTTTACAAAGTATTCGATTTTAAGTACATTTCAAATGGTTCATAACAGAGAAGAAATATCTGCCATGAGTGTCATGGGACTTTCTTATACGTATTACAGAGACTGTACGTGTTTGCCATAGGTACCATGGGTCTTTCTTATACGTAATACTGAGAATAAACACTGTATACTCTATTTCATTTAGTTTGCAGTGGTCGTCGTGCGACATGACGGTATGAGTCGTGATCCGTACGGTCAAAGCACCCAGCAACCAGTATAGATTATTCTAAATAAAGATTTAAAAAAAAAATATTTCTGGCTAAATCATAAGTGTTGGAAAAAAATGTATGGGGAATAAATTATAGATAGTAACATACTCGACATTTTTTATTTATAACATTTTTGTCTTATTTAAAAAAAATTAAAAAATTACAAGAATAAACATCCGTTTCCGGTTTAGTGATTGTTATAAAAATAAGGTGGATGTCTTCCCAGATGAAAGTTTATCTTAAATATATAATTTTAGCCTTCCGTCATTAGTCGTTTGGGAGTAAGAGTATTTTTACTTTCTTATACCTATGTATATGAAATATACATATAGTATAAGTAAGTATAGTAATCGCGATTTTTTTCGAAATCCGGATTTTGATGGAATTATCAATTTTAACCTTCCCTGAATCCATTTTGACTATTTTCGCCATGATGTCTTTTTTTTTGTCTGTCTGTCTGTCTGTCTGTAGACGCTGTAACTCAAATACGACAAATCGTAGAAAGGTGACATTTTATACTTAAGATTAATTTTTGCCTGGGATGAAAACCTCCTATTTTTGAAAGCGATCTTTCAACCGGAAACGGATGTTTACCTACAGCGATTTTTGAATTTTTCGAATTACATTGAAACAGTGCGAATTAGAGAAAAATGGCCAAGTTGAAAATTGTAGGTAATATTATTATCTATAATTTATGTTCTATTCATTTTTTCGAAAAAAAACAAATTTAATTTTTTTTTTTTTTTTACAAAGTATTCGATTTTAAGTACATTTCAAATGGTTCATAACAGAGAAGAAATATCTGCCATGAGTGTCATGGGACTTTCTTATACGTATTACAGAGACTGTACGTGTTTGCCATAGGTACCATGGGTCTTTCTTATACGTAATACTGAGAATAAACACTGTATACTCTATTTCATTTAGTTTGCAGTGGTCGTCGTGCGACATGACGGTATGAGTCGTGATCCGTACGGTCAAAGCACCCAGCAACCAGTATAGATTATTCTAAATAAAGATTTAAAAAAAAAATATTTCTGGCTAAATCATAAGTGTTGGAAAAAAATGTATGGGGAATAAATTATAGATAGTAACATACTCGACATTTTTTATTTATAACATTTTTGTCTTATTTAAAAAAAATTAAAAAATTACAAGAATAAACATCCGTTTCCGGTTTAGTGATTGTTATAAAAATAAGGTGGATGTCTTCCCAGATGAAAGTTTATCTTAAATATATAATTTTAGCCTTCCGTCATTAGTCGTTTGGGAGTAAGAGTATTTTTACTTTCTTATACCTATGTATATGAAATATACATATAGTATAAGTAAGTATAGTAATCGCGATTTTTTTCGAAATCCGGATTTTGATGGAATTATCAATTTTAACCTTCCCTGAATCCATTTTGACTATTTTCGCCATGATGTCTTTTTTTTTGTCTGTCTGTCTGTCTGTCTGTAGACGCTGTAACTCAAATACGACAAATCGTAGAAAGGTGACATTTTATACTTAAGATTAATTTTTGCCTGGGATGAAAACCTCCTATTTTTGAAAGCGATCTTTCAACCGGAAACGGATGTTTACCTACAGCGATTTTTGAATTTTTCGAATTACATTGAAACAGTGCGAATTAGAGAAAAATGGCCAAGTTGAAAATTGTAGGTAATATTATTATCTATAATTTATGTTCTATTCATTTTTTCGAAAAAAAACAAATTTAATTTTTTTTTTTTTTTTACAAAGTATTCGATTTTAAGTACATTTCAAATGGTTCATAACAGAGAAGAAATATCTGCCATGAGTGTCATGGGACTTTCTTATACGTATTACAGAGACTGTACGTGTTTGCCATAGGTACCATGGGTCTTTCTTATACGTAATACTGAGAATAAACACTGTATACTCTATTTCATTTAGTTTGCAGTGGTCGTCGTGCGACATGACGGTATGAGTCGTGATCCGTACGGTCAAAGCACCCAGCAACCAGTATAGATTATTCTAAATAAAGATTTAAAAAAAAAATATTTCTGGCTAAATCATAAGTGTTGGAAAAAAATGTATGGGGAATAAATTATAGATAGTAACATACTCGACATTTTTTATTTATAACATTTTTGTCTTATTTAAAAAAAATTAAAAAATTACAAGAATAAACATCCGTTTCCGGTTTAGTGATTGTTATAAAAATAAGGTGGATGTCTTCCCAGATGAAAGTTTATCTTAAATATATAATTTTAGCCTTCCGTCATTAGTCGTTTGGGAGTAAGAGTATTTTTACTTTCTTATACCTATGTATATGAAATATACATATAGTATAAGTAAGTATAGTAATCGCGATTTTTTTCGAAATCCGGATTTTGATGGAATTATCAATTTTAACCTTCCCTGAATCCATTTTGACTATTTTCGCCATGATGTCTTTTTTTTTGTCTGTCTGTCTGTCTGTCTGTAGACGCTGTAACTCAAATACGACAAATCGTAGAAAGGTGACATTTTATACTTAAGATTAATTTTTGCCTGGGATGAAAACCTCCTATTTTTGAAAGCGATCTTTCAACCGGAAACGGATGTTTACCTACAGCGATTTTTGAATTTTTCGAATTACATTGAAACAGTGCGAATTAGAGAAAAATGGCCAAGTTGAAAATTGTAGGTAATATTATTATCTATAATTTATGTTCTATTCATTTTTTCGAAAAAAAACAAATTTAATTTTTTTTTTTTTTTTACAAAGTATTCGATTTTAAGTACATTTCAAATGGTTCATAACAGAGAAGAAATATCTGCCATGAGTGTCATGGGACTTTCTTATACGTATTACAGAGACTGTACGTGTTTGCCATAGGTACCATGGGTCTTTCTTATACGTAATACTGAGAATAAACACTGTATACTCTATTTCATTTAGTTTGCAGTGGTCGTCGTGCGACATGACGGTATGAGTCGTGATCCGTACGGTCAAAGCACCCAGCAACCAGTATAGATTATTCTAAATAAAGATTTAAAAAAAAAATATTTCTGGCTAAATCATAAGTGTTGGAAAAAAATGTATGGGGAATAAATTATAGATAGTAACATACTCGACATTTTTTATTTATAACATTTTTGTCTTATTTAAAAAAAATTAAAAAATTACAAGAATAAACATCCGTTTCCGGTTTAGTGATTGTTATAAAAATAAGGTGGATGTCTTCCCAGATGAAAGTTTATCTTAAATATATAATTTTAGCCTTCCGTCATTAGTCGTTTGGGAGTAAGAGTATTTTTACTTTCTTATACCTATGTATATGAAATATACATATAGTATAAGTAAGTATAGTAATCGCGATTTTTTTCGAAATCCGGATTTTGATGGAATTATCAATTTTAACCTTCCCTGAATCCATTTTGACTATTTTCGCCATGATGTCTTTTTTTTTGTCTGTCTGTCTGTCTGTCTGTAGACGCTGTAACTCAAATACGACAAATCGTAGAAAGGTGACATTTTATACTTAAGATTAATTTTTGCCTGGGATGAAAACCTCCTATTTTTGAAAGCGATCTTTCAACCGGAAACGGATGTTTACCTACAGCGATTTTTGAATTTTTCGAATTACATTGAAACAGTGCGAATTAGAGAAAAATGGCCAAGTTGAAAATTGTAGGTAATATTATTATCTATAATTTATGTTCTATTCATTTTTTCGAAAAAAAACAAATTTAATTTTTTTTTTTTTTTTACAAAGTATTCGATTTTAAGTACATTTCAAATGGTTCATAACAGAGAAGAAATATCTGCCATGAGTGTCATGGGACTTTCTTATACGTATTACAGAGACTGTACGTGTTTGCCATAGGTACCATGGGTCTTTCTTATACGTAATACTGAGAATAAACACTGTATACTCTATTTCATTTAGTTTGCAGTGGTCGTCGTGCGACATGACGGTATGAGTCGTGATCCGTACGGTCAAAGCACCCAGCAACCAGTATAGATTATTCTAAATAAAGATTTAAAAAAAAAATATTTCTGGCTAAATCATAAGTGTTGGAAAAAAATGTATGGGGAATAAATTATAGATAGTAACATACTCGACATTTTTTATTTATAACATTTTTGTCTTATTTAAAAAAAATTAAAAAATTACAAGAATAAACATCCGTTTCCGGTTTAGTGATTGTTATAAAAATAAGGTGGATGTCTTCCCAGATGAAAGTTTATCTTAAATATATAATTTTAGCCTTCCGTCATTAGTCGTTTGGGAGTAAGAGTATTTTTACTTTCTTATACCTATGTATATGAAATATACATATAGTATAAGTAAGTATAGTAATCGCGATTTTTTTCGAAATCCGGATTTTGATGGAATTATCAATTTTAACCTTCCCTGAATCCATTTTGACTATTTTCGCCATGATGTCTTTTTTTTTGTCTGTCTGTCTGTCTGTCTGTAGACGCTGTAACTCAAATACGACAAATCGTAGAAAGGTGACATTTTATACTTAAGATTAATTTTTGCCTGGGATGAAAACCTCCTATTTTTGAAAGCGATCTTTCAACCGGAAACGGATGTTTACCTACAGCGATTTTTGAATTTTTCGAATTACATTGAAACAGTGCGAATTAGAGAAAAATGGCCAAGTTGAAAATTGTAGGTAATATTATTATCTATAATTTATGTTCTATTCATTTTTTCGAAAAAAAACAAATTTAATTTTTTTTTTTTTTTTACAAAGTATTCGATTTTAAGTACATTTCAAATGGTTCATAACAGAGAAGAAATATCTGCCATGAGTGTCATGGGACTTTCTTATACGTATTACAGAGACTGTACGTGTTTGCCATAGGTACCATGGGTCTTTCTTATACGTAATACTGAGAATAAACACTGTATACTCTATTTCATTTAGTTTGCAGTGGTCGTCGTGCGACATGACGGTATGAGTCGTGATCCGTACGGTCAAAGCACCCAGCAACCAGTATAGATTATTCTAAATAAAGATTTAAAAAAAAAATATTTCTGGCTAAATCATAAGTGTTGGAAAAAAATGTATGGGGAATAAATTATAGATAGTAACATACTCGACATTTTTTATTTATAACATTTTTGTCTTATTTAAAAAAAATTAAAAAATTACAAGAATAAACATCCGTTTCCGGTTTAGTGATTGTTATAAAAATAAGGTGGATGTCTTCCCAGATGAAAGTTTATCTTAAATATATAATTTTAGCCTTCCGTCATTAGTCGTTTGGGAGTAAGAGTATTTTTACTTTCTTATACCTATTCGATTTTAAGTACATTTCAAATGGTTCATAACAGAGAAGAAATATCTGCCATGAGTGTCATGGGACTTTCTTATACGTATTACAGAGACTGTACGTGTTTGCCATAGGTACCATGGGTCTTTCTTATACGTAATACTGAGAATAAACACTGTATACTCTATTTCATTTAGTTTGCAGTGGTCGTCGTGCGACATGACGGTATGAGTCGTGATCCGTACGGTCAAAGCACCCAGCAACCAGTATAGATTATTCTAAATAAAGATTTAAAAAAAAAATATTTCTGGCTAAATCATAAGTGTTGGAAAAAAATGTATGGGGAATAAATTATAGATAGTAACATACTCGACATTTTTTATTTATAACATTTTTGTCTTATTTAAAAAAAATTAAAAAATTACAAGAATAAACATCCGTTTCCGGTTTAGTGATTGTTATAAAAATAAGGTGGATGTCTTCCCAGATGAAAGTTTATCTTAAATATATAATTTTAGCCTTCCGTCATTAGTCGTTTGGGAGTAAGAGTATTTTTACTTTCTTATACCTATGTATATGAAATATACATATAGTATAAGTAAGTATAGTAATCGCGATTTTTTTCGAAATCCGGATTTTGATGGAATTATCAATTTTAACCTTCCCTGAATCCATTTTGACTATTTTCGCCATGATGTCTTTTTTTTTGTCTGTCTGTCTGTCTGTCTGTAGACGCTGTAACTCAAATACGACAAATCGTAGAAAGGTGACATTTTATACTTAAGATTAATTTTTGCCTGGGATGAAAACCTCCTATTTTTGAAAGCGATCTTTCAACCGGAAACGGATGTTTACCTACAGCGATTTTTGAATTTTTCGAATTACATTGAAACAGTGCGAATTAGAGAAAAATGGCCAAGTTGAAAATTGTAGGTAATATTATTATCTATAATTTATGTTCTATTCATTTTTTCGAAAAAAAACAAATTTAATTTTTTTTTTTTTTTTACAAAGTATTCGATTTTAAGTACATTTCAAATGGTTCATAACAGAGAAGAAATATCTGCCATGAGTGTCATGGGACTTTCTTATACGTATTACAGAGACTGTACGTGTTTGCCATAGGTACCATGGGTCTTTCTTATACGTAATACTGAGAATAAACACTGTATACTCTATTTCATTTAGTTTGCAGTGGTCGTCGTGCGACATGACGGTATGAGTCGTGATCCGTACGGTCAAAGCACCCAGCAACCAGTATAGATTATTCTAAATAAAGATTTAAAAAAAAAATATTTCTGGCTAAATCATAAGTGTTGGAAAAAAATGTATGGGGAATAAATTATAGATAGTAACATACTCGACATTTTTTATTTATAACATTTTTGTCTTATTTAAAAAAAATTAAAAAATTACAAGAATAAACATCCGTTTCCGGTTTAGTGATTGTTATAAAAATAAGGTGGATGTCTTCCCAGATGAAAGTTTATCTTAAATATATAATTTTAGCCTTCCGTCATTAGTCGTTTGGGAGTAAGAGTATTTTTACTTTCTTATACCTATGTATATGAAATATACATATAGTATAAGTAAGTATAGTAATCGCGATTTTTTTCGAAATCCGGATTTTGATGGAATTATCAATTTTAACCTTCCCTGAATCCATTTTGACTATTTTCGCCATGATGTCTTTTTTTTTGTCTGTCTGTCTGTCTGTCTGTAGACGCTGTAACTCAAATACGACAAATCGTAGAAAGGTGACATTTTATACTTAAGATTAATTTTTGCCTGGGATGAAAACCTCCTATTTTTGAAAGCGATCTTTCAACCGGAAACGGATGTTTACCTACAGCGATTTTTGAATTTTTCGAATTACATTGAAACAGTGCGAATTAGAGAAAAATGGCCAAGTTGAAAATTGTAGGTAATATTATTATCTATAATTTATGTTCTATTCATTTTTTCGAAAAAAAACAAATTTAATTTTTTTTTTTTTTTTACAAAGTATTCGATTTTAAGTACATTTCAAATGGTTCATAACAGAGAAGAAATATCTGCCATGAGTGTCATGGGACTTTCTTATACGTATTACAGAGACTGTACGTGTTTGCCATAGGTACCATGGGTCTTTCTTATACGTAATACTGAGAATAAACACTGTATACTCTATTTCATTTAGTTTGCAGTGGTCGTCGTGCGACATGACGGTATGAGTCGTGATCCGTACGGTCAAAGCACCCAGCAACCAGTATAGATTATTCTAAATAAAGATTTAAAAAAAAAATATTTCTGGCTAAATCATAAGTGTTGGAAAAAAATGTATGGGGAATAAATTATAGATAGTAACATACTCGACATTTTTTATTTATAACATTTTTGTCTTATTTAAAAAAAATTAAAAAATTACAAGAATAAACATCCGTTTCCGGTTTAGTGATTGTTATAAAAATAAGGTGGATGTCTTCCCAGATGAAAGTTTATCTTAAATATATAATTTTAGCCTTCCGTCATTAGTCGTTTGGGAGTAAGAGTATTTTTACTTTCTTATACCTATGTATATGAAATATACATATAGTATAAGTAAGTATAGTAATCGCGATTTTTTTCGAAATCCGGATTTTGATGGAATTATCAATTTTAACCTTCCCTGAATCCATTTTGACTATTTTCGCCATGATGTCTTTTTTTTTGTCTGTCTGTCTGTCTGTCTGTAGACGCTGTAACTCAAATACGACAAATCGTAGAAAGGTGACATTTTATACTTAAGATTAATTTTTGCCTGGGATGAAAACCTCCTATTTTTGAAAGCGATCTTTCAACCGGAAACGGATGTTTACCTACAGCGATTTTTGAATTTTTCGAATTACATTGAAACAGTGCGAATTAGAGAAAAATGGCCAAGTTGAAAATTGTAGGTAATATTATTATCTATAATTTATGTTCTATTCATTTTTTCGAAAAAAAACAAATTTAATTTTTTTTTTTTTTTTACAAAGTATTCGATTTTAAGTACATTTCAAATGGTTCATAACAGAGAAGAAATATCTGCCATGAGTGTCATGGGACTTTCTTATACGTATTACAGAGACTGTACGTGTTTGCCATTGGTACCATGGGTCTTTCTTATACGTAATACTGAGAATAAACACTGTATACTCTATTTCATTTAGTTTGCAGTGGTCGTCGTGCGACATGACGGTATGAGTCGTGATCCGTACGGTCAAAGCACCCAGCAACCAGTATAGATTATTCTAAATAAAGATTTAAAAAAAAAATATTTCTGGCTAAATCATAAGTGTTGGAAAAAAATGTATGGGGAATAAATTATAGATAGTAACATACTCGACATTTTTTATTTATAACATTTTTGTCTTATTTAAAAAAAATTAAAAAATTACAAGAATAAACATCCGTTTCCGGTTTAGTGATTGTTATAAAAATAAGGTGGATGTCTTCCCAGATGAAAGTTTATCTTAAATATATAATTTTAGCCTTCCGTCATTAGTCGTTTGGGAGTAAGAGTATTTTTACTTTCTTATACCTATGTATATGAAATATACATATAGTATAAGTAAGTATAGTAATCGCGATTTTTTTCGAAATCCGGATTTTGATGGAATTATCAATTTTAACCTTCCCTGAATCCATTTTGACTATTTTCGCCATGATGTCTTTTTTTTTGTCTGTCTGTCTGTCTGTCTGTAGACGCTGTAACTCAAATACGACAAATCGTAGAAAGGTGACATTTTATACTTAAGATTAATTTTTGCCTGGGATGAAAACCTCCTATTTTTGAAAGCGATCTTTCAACCGGAAACGGATGTTTACCTACAGCGATTTTTGAATTTTTCGAATTACATTGAAACAGTGCGAATTAGAGAAAAATGGCCAAGTTGAAAATTGTAGGTAATATTATTATCTATAATTTATGTTCTATTCATTTTTTCGAAAAAAAACAAATTTAATTTTTTTTTTTTTTTTACAAAGTATTCGATTTTAAGTACATTTCAAATGGTTCATAACAGAGAAGAAATATCTGCCATGAGTGTCATGGGACTTTCTTATACGTATTACAGAGACTGTACGTGTTTGCCATAGGTACCATGGGTCTTTCTTATACGTAATACTGAGAATAAACACTGTATACTCTATTTCATTTAGTTTGCAGTGGTCGTCGTGCGACATGACGGTATGAGTCGTGATCCGTACGGTCAAAGCACCCAGCAACCAGTATAGATTATTCTAAATAAAGATTTAAAAAAAAAATATTTCTGGCTAAATCATAAGTGTTGGAAAAAAATGTATGGGGAATAAATTATAGATAGTAACATACTCGACATTTTTTATTTATAACATTTTTGTCTTATTTAAAAAAAATTAAAAAATTACAAGAATAAACATCCGTTTCCGGTTTAGTGATTGTTATAAAAATAAGGTGGATGTCTTCCCAGATGAAAGTTTATCTTAAATATATAATTTTAGCCTTCCGTCATTAGTCGTTTGGGAGTAAGAGTATTTTTACTTTCTTATACCTATTCGATTTTAAGTACATTTCAAATGGTTCATAACAGAGAAGAAATATCTGCCATGAGTGTCATGGGACTTTCTTATACGTATTACAGAGACTGTACGTGTTTGAACAAAATTCGTTCGATACATAATTTATAAAATAATATTTCTATAGTTTATGTCTCATTCATTTTACTCTATCTTTTATTAGTTTGTCAGAAATATCCTTCACTAAAATAAAAATCACGTACACTGTTCACTGTCATTATTACGTATAAGAAAGTCCTGTGGCACACGGCAGATTATTTTAAATAAATTTATATCAATCTCAAAACTAAAAAAAAAAAAAATCATTCAATAATTTTTTTTCAGACGCTACTGATCTATATTATAATTTTCATGTTTTTCTGAAATTTATAATTTTTGAATAATTAAAAAAAAATCTAATATTTTTACAAACGTTACGAAATGTGACAGTTTCCAAAAATTTCATATATTTCAAACGACACCAGCCCCTGACTTAATTCCCCTACAGTAAAACAATTAAAAATTATATTTAATACAATTTTATTAGAAAATGCAAATTTAAATACTTTTAAAACGCCGTCCCTGGCTTAATTATTATTAATTATAAATTTTTAGATGGACTACATCAATTCTACAATTTTTTTTGAACAAATTTGAAACTTTGTGAACAATTACATTAAAAATTTAATATTTTTATAAACGTCACAAAAAATATGACAGCTCAGACGTCAAAGAGCACGTGGTTTTACGAAAAATGACAGCTCTGACGTCATTTTAATCAACCAGAGCACGCCGAAATGCAAGAAATTCTGAAACAAAAGCCTAGTGTCGAAATTCCTAAATTCAGTCTGACGGATAAATTTTACTAAATTTTTCACGTAGTGTCTCGGGGAAAAAATCATATCACAGAAACGATCATCATTTTGTAAAAAAAATATAGCCTATAAACTGTATCAAGGACGAATCTAGATATTGTGAAGAAATGAAAAAAATCCAGTGAAACGTTTATGAATCCATAAATTTATAGTGACCGGACAGACATATAAATATATAAATATATTAGGGTTTATATTATAGCGAAGCGATGTATGTCGCCCCGAAATGTTATTTTTATAGACTCTGGAATTACCCGGCCGATTTTGATAATTTTTTTTTCGTCATGTAGCTTGACTCTTTTTCCAGTCAATAGGCTAGATTTCATTTCTTAGTTATGAAAGGTCTGTGAACTGTGATTTTTTTCCGAAAAAGTACATCGAAATTTTACTGAAAAAACGATGATTTAGCTGGTTCGAGTGTCGGCTTTTGTTTTTCAGACAGTGTGATTGTCGTTTGAAAAATACTATTTTTACGACTAGGGGCTGTGCCCCTGGGCGCTTCGCGCCCCAACCCCCTTTCACGCCATATTTTTTTTACAAATTTACTCGGGTCTGCGACCCTCGTATGTGTATATATCATACTCTTACCACTATTTTTTGATAGTTAATTTTTGAATTTGGCGGAGATAATCAATATTAAAATTTTCAGTAATCTTACATGTACACATTACCTAATTAAAAATTTACTCGGGTCTGCGACCCTCGTATGTGTATATTATAATAATTTTCCATTCTTTTTGCTGATACTCTTTTTTTTCTCAAATTGGCGGTGATAATCACATATCATTATTACAATTTTTAGTAATATTACATGTACAAACTACCCAACCTCAAATGTACTCGGATCGCAGCCTTCGGCTGCGACCCTCGTATGCATGAGTATATTATATTATAAACCTAAAAATGATAATTGAAAACATTTATTATTATTAAAATTTACACATTTTTTTCATATTCAAAGAGTACGTTATTTGTATCAAAAAATGGTTAATATAAGTTTTTTTACTTTTTATTTTTATATATTCCTAAAGTTCTAAATTTTTGTTCACTTTCAATCAAAATGAATTTGTCTACGTCACTTTTAAAAAATTTCAATTTTTAATTATTTTTATGCGACGCCCCTGATTTAATTATTATTAAAAAAAATTTATTAATATATCAGTCTCAAAACTTCCAAAAAAATAATAATTCATTAAATAATTTTTTTTAGAGACGCTACTGACCTATATTATAATTTACATATTTTTCTGAAATTTATAATTTTTGAACAATTAAAAAAAAATCTAAAGTTTTTACAAACGTTACGAAATTTCTATATAAACTTATTACAAAAAAAGATTTTAAATATTTTTTAATTCGCCGCTCCTGACATTATAGTTAACAAAAACTTTTTAATATTATCTATAGATAATTAAACTAACTACATCAAATTACCAATCAATTTTGGTTAAAATTTAATTTATAAGCAATTTAATCAAAATGTACAAAATAACATTTCTTTACACGCTCCTGACGTATATAAGATAAAAAACAGCTGTTTATAATTTCATCGTTTAACAATTTCAATCAAAATCTATTTTACGTAGAAATTATAATTGATTCACAAATCTAACATTTAAAAAAAATTGTCTACGTCACTTTTTAAAAATTTCAATTTTAATTATTTTTATGCGACGCCCCTGACTTAATTATTATAAAAAAAAATTTATTAACATATCAGTCTCAAAACTTCCAAAAAAATAATAATTCATTAAATAATTTTTTTTAGAGACGCTACTGACATATATTATAATTTACATATTTTTCTGAAATTTATAATTTTTGAACAATTAAAAAAAAATCTAAAGTTTTTACAAACGTTACGAAATTTCTATATAAACTAATTAGAAAAAAAGATTTTAAATATTTTTTAATTCGCCGCTCCTGACATTATAGTTAACAAAAACTTTTTAATATTATCTATAGATAATTATACTAATTACATCAAATTACCAATCAATTTTGGTTAAAATATAATTTATAAGCAATTTAATCAAAATGTACAAAAAAACATTTCTTTACACGCTCCTGACGTAAATAAGATAAAAAACAACTGTTTATAATTTCATCGTTTAACAATTTCAATCCAAATCTATTTTACGTAGAAATTATAATTTATTCACAAATCCAACATTTTAAAATTAATCGAGTAATTTATCAGTGTGTTTTTTATGAAAATGTCAATAAAAATCCATGTGTTTTCTTCTTTATAAATGTCATTTTTTGACAGATATAAACAAAATACAACAGTGATATCTTGTAATTTAGCAAATTATCGTAAAAATAGTATTTTTCAAACGACAATCACACTGTCTGAAAAACAAAAGCCGATGCTCGAACCAGCTAATTCATCGTTTTTTCAGTAAAATTTCGATGTACTTTTTCGGAAAAAAATCACAACTCAGAGACCTTTCATAACTAAGAAATGAAATCTAGCCTATTGACTGGAAAAAGAGTCAAGCTACATGACGAAAAAAAAATTATCAAAATCGGTCCGGTGAATCCAGAGTCTATAAAAAAAACATTTCGTCCGGACATACATATATACATATATACTAGGGGCTGTGCCCCTGGGCGCTTCGCGCCCCAACCCCCTTTCACGTCATATTTTTTACACAAATTTACTCGGGTCTGCGACCCTCGTATGTGTATATACCATACTCGTTCCACTATTTTTTTAATAGTTAATTTTTGAATTTAGCGGAGATAATCAATATTAAAATTTTCAGTAATCTTACATGTAAAAATTACCTAATCAAAAATTTACTCAGGTCTGCGACCCTCGTATGTGTATATTATAATAATTTTCCATTCTTTCTGCTGATACTCATTTTTTCTTAAATTGGCGGGGATAATCACTTATCATTTTTACAATTTTCAGTAATATTACATGTATAAATTACCTAACCTAAAATGTAGTTATTTATTAAATGGTTAACTTTTTATTTTGACATATTCCTGATGTTTTTAATTTTTATTCAATTTTAATCAAAATTAATTAGTCTACGTCACTTTTAAAAAATAGCAATTTTAATTAGTTTCATGCGACGCCCCTGACTTAATTAAAATTTTTAAAAATGTATGAATATATCAATCTCAAAACTTAAAAAAAAATCCATAAATAATTTTTTTTAGACGCTACTGATTTATATTATAATTTTCATATTTTTCTGAAATTTCTAAATTTTGAACAATAAATTTTTTTTTTAAGTTTTTACAAACGTTACGAAAAAATTCACATATTTAAAACGATACCAGCCCCTGACTTTATTATTTTTAAATGTGAAATTTTGAATAAATTGCATCAACAAAACTCAACAACTTCATTAAAAAAACACAAATGAAAAAATATTTGAAACGCCGTCCCTGATTTAAATGAATAATTTCAACAATTAAAACCTAAAATGTACTGTTATTTTTTAAATTGTTAACTTTTAAATTTTTATCTATTCCTGAAGTTTTTAATTTTTGTTCAATTTTAATCAAAATTATTTTGTCTATGTCACTTCTAAAAAATAGCAATTTATTTATTTTCATGCGACGCCCCTGACTTAATTATAATTTAAAAAAAATATATTAATATATCAATCTCAAATGTTTCAAAAAAATAATAATTCATAAATAATTTTTTTAAGGCGCTACTGATCTATATTATAATTTTCATATTTTTTGAAATTTCTTATTTTTGAACAATTAAATTTTTTTTTCAAAGTTTTTACAAACGTTACGAAATGTGACATTTCCCACTTTCATATATTTAAAACGACACCAGCCCCTGACTTAATTATTATTTTTAAATGTGAAATTTTGTATATTGCATCAACAAAACTCTTAAAAATTATATTTTTATACAATTTCATTAAAAAAAACACAAATTAAAAATATTTGAAACGCCGTCCCTGATTTAAATGAATAATTTCAATTAAAAAAATTCAACAATTTCACTCAAAATATTTTTTTTTTTGTAATATTATAAATAATTTTATTTATAATATTACATGTATAAATTACCCAACCTAAAATGTACTGTTATTTATTAAATGGTTAACTTTTTATTTTTATGTATTCCTGAAGTTTTTAATTTTTGTTCAATTATAATCAAAATTAATTTGTCAACGTCACTTTTAAAAAATATCAATTTTAATTATTTTCATGCGACGCCCCTGACTTAATTATAATTTAAAAAAAATTATTAATATATCAATCTGAACTTTCAAAAAAATAATAATTCATAAATAATTTTTTTCGAGGCGCTACTGATCTATATTATAATTTTCATATTTTTCTGAAATTTCTAATTTTTGAACAATTAAAAAATTTTTTTGGGACGCTACTGACTTATTTATTTTTAAATGTGAACTTTTGGATAAATTGCATTAATCTCCTACAACAAAACTATTAAAAATTATATTTTTATACAATTTCATTAAAAAATGCAAATTTAAAAATATTTGAAACGCCGTCCCTGATTTAAATGAATATTTTCAGCAATTAAAAAAAAATTCAACAATTTCACTCAAAATAATTTTTTTACAAACGAAAAAAATATGTCACATGTAAAAAACCACGTAATTTCAATAACTATCAAATCTAACGTCATCAAAAATTTTCTCACTCCTAATAGAAAAGGTAGAAAACCTTCTAGATTCTAGAACATTCCCTGTCATCTGTCAGAATGCACGTAAATCAGACAGAAACATATGATTTCGTCCAATCAGAGCTACAGATTAAAAAAAAATGCCGACGGTATTTTATCATAAAATTTTATTTCATCAAAAATTTTCACGTACTTTTTCGGAAAAAAATCACAGCTCAGAGACCTTTCATAGCTAAGAAATGAAATTTAGCCTATTGACTGGAAAAAGAGTCAAGCTAAACGACGAAAAAAAAATTATCAAAATCGGCCGGGTAATTCCAGAGTCTATAAAGCTATAGTTTCGTGCGGATATATAAATAAATATATATATATTCATACACGTTTATATTATAGTGTGATATATATTGCACGTTTATATTATAGTGTGACTAGGGGCTGTGCCCCTGGGCGCTTCGCGCCCCAACCCCCTTTCACGCCATATATTTTACACAAACTTACTCGGGTCTGCGACCCTCGAATGTGTATATATCATACTCGCTCCACTATTTTTTTATAGTCAATTTTTTAATTTGGCGGAGATAATCAATATTAAAATTTTCAGTAATCTTACACGTACAAATTACCTAATCACCCTAGCGACCCTCGTATGTGTATATTATAATAATTTTCCAATCTTTTTGCTGATACTCATTTTATTTCTTAAATTGAGTGTGATAATCACATATCAATATTACAATTTTCAATAATATTACATGTATAAATTACCCAACCTAAAATTAACTGTTATTTATTAAATGGTTAACTTTTTATTTTTATATATTCCTGAAGTTTTTAATTTTTGTTCAATTTTAATCAAAATTAATTTGTCTACGTCACTTTTAAAAAATAGCAATTTTAATTATTTTCATGCACGCCCCTGACTTAATTATAATTAAAAAAAAAAAGATTAATATATCAATCTCAACTTTCAAAAAAATAATAATTCATAAATAATTTTTTTTAGACGCTACTGATTTATATTATAATTTTCATATTTTTTTGAAATTTCTAATTTTTGAATTAAAAAAAAATTTTTGAGACGCTACTGACTTATTTATTTTTAAATGTGAACTTTTGGATAAATTGCATCAATCACCTACAACAAAACAATTAACAATTATATTTATATACAATTTCATTAAAAAAACACAAATTTAAAATTATTTGAAACGCCGTCCCTGATTTAAATGAAACATGTATAAATTACCCAACCTAAAATGTACTGTTATTTATTAAATAATTTAAAAAAAATTGCACTTTTAAAAAATAGCAAATTTAACTATTTTCATGCGACGCCCCTGACTAAATTATAATTTAAAAAAAAATCAATATAACAATCTCAAAACTTTCAAAAAAATAATAGTTCATAAACAATTTTTTTTGAGGCGCTACTGATCTATATTATAATTTTCATATTTTTATAAAATTTATATTTTTGAACTATAAAAAATGTTTTTTTAAGTTTTTACAATCGTTACGAAATGTGACAGTTCCCAAAAATTTCATATATTTAAAACGACACCAGCCCCTGACTTAATTATTATTTTTAAATGTGAAATTTTGAATAAATTACATCAACAAAACTATTAAAAATTATATTTTTATACAATTTCATTAAAAAAACACAAATTTAAAAATATTTGAAACGCCGTCCCTGATTTAAATGAAACATGTATAAATTACACAACCTAAAATGTACTGTTATTTATTAAATAATTTTAAAAACATTGCACTTTTAAAAAATAACAAATTGAACTATTTTCATGCAACGCCACTGACTAAATTAGAATTTAAAAAAAATTAATATATCAATCACAAAACTTTCAAAAAAATAATAATTCATAAACAATTTTTTATAGGCGCTACTGATCTATGTTATAATTTTCATATTTTTATGAAATTTATATTTTTGAACTATAAAAAATGTTTTTTTAAGTTTTTACAAACGTTACGAAATGTGACAGTTCCCAAAAATTTCATATATTTAAAACGACACCAGCCCCTGACTTAATTATTATTTTTAAATGTGAAATTTTGAATAAATTACATCAACAAAACTATTAAAAATTATATTTTTATACAATTTCATTAAAAAAAAAACAAATTTAAAAATATTTGAAACACCGTCCCTGATTTAAATGAATAATTTCAACAATTAAAAAAAATTCAACAATTTCACTCAAAATAATTTTTTTACAAACATAAAAAATATGTCACATGTAAAAAACCACGTAATTTACTATCAAATTTAACGTCATCAAAAATTTTCTCACTCCTAATAGAAAAGGATAGAAAACCTTCTAGAACATTCCCTGTCATCTGTTATCTGTCAAATTTAAACTAATTAGAAAAAAAGATTTTAAATATTTTTTTAATTCGCCGCTCCTGACATTATACTTTTTAATATTATCTATAGATAATTATACTAATTACATCAAATTACCAATCAATTTTGGTTAAAATTTAATTTATAAGCAATTTAATCAAAATGTACAAAATAACATTTCTTTCCACGCTCCTGACGTATATAAGATAAAAAACAGCTGTTTATAATTTCTTCGTTTAACAATTTCAATGAAAATCTATTTTACGTAGAAATTATAATAGATTCACAAAACTAACATTTTAAAATTAATCAAGTAATTTATCAGTGTGTTTTTTATTCAAATGTCAATAAAAATCCATGTGTTTTCTTCTTTATAAATGTCATATTTTGACAGATATAAACAAAATACAACAGTGATATCTTGTAATTTAGCAAATTATCGTAAAAATAGTATTTTTCAAACGACAATCACACTGTCTGAAAAACAAAAGCCGACACTCGAACCAGCTAATTCATCGTTTTTTCAGTAAAATTTCGATGTACTTTTTCGGAAAAAAATCACAGTTCACAAACCTTTCATAACTAAGAAATGAAATCTAGCCTATTGACTGGAAAAAGAGTCAAGCTACATGACGAAAAAAAAATTATCAAAATCGGCCGGGTAATTCCAGAGTCTATAAAGCTATAGTTTCGTGCGGACATAGATATATATATATTAGGGTGGGTCAATTATTTTCACTCCATGAGCACTTCGCGATTCTGGTACTATGGGCCATAACAAGTATTTTTGCCAATGGAACCATACCTCTAAAATCATTTTCGAGCCTGCCGAAATTCGTCTGAAGATATTTTCCAAAATACTCAAAAATCGATCCATTTAGTGCATTTTGAAAGTACAAAAAAATTATTGAAAATGATTATACGGGGGTTTTTTAGGTCGGGAAATTCATTTTTCACATTTATTTTTATTTTTGGCTGCCGCCAGGGGGCGTTTTCGTGCATTTTTGTGGATTTTTTCACCTTTTTGGGGGAAAATTGACGAAATTATTGTACAAATCGACGAATCTTTGACATTCCCATATTTAAAACAGCCCAAAATGTTTAGCACTGATAATTAGGTGGGGTACCTATACACGACCTACATCTATTTCATTCAATTTAAGTCGACAAATTCGTAAATAAAAAAATATTTCGAATTTGACTTAAATTGAATGAAATCGATATAAGTCGTGTATGGGTACCCCACCTAATTATCAGTGCTGAACATTTTGGGCTATTTTAACCCTCGGAGCCTATTATGGGTCAATTTGACCCATACACCGACTTTGATCGTGAATAACGCTCAGGTATTTTAAAAAGGGGGGTACCACAGCCTTACAGGTATAGTTCGAACTCTTGACTATATGTTTCGACAGTTTCTGTAGGCTGCGGAACCATTAGTCGTCGTTGAGAAGCTATCAAAGACGGAGCAGGGTCTGGATGACCCATGTGTGTACTAGTTGTCGTATCAAAGAAAATAAATAATGGCTTATAATTTACGTTCGCGTGTCTGCGACGCTTAATTACCAGACAAATATTGGTGAGGAAGATAAACCCGAAGTAATCTAGTACTATAACAAGACAAAAAGAGGTACCGATGTGTTTGATAAACTGTGTCATGCTTACAAACCGGTACCTCTTTTTGTCTTGTTATAGTACTAGATTACTTCGGGTTTATCTTTCTCACCAATATTTGTCTCGTAATTAAGCGTCGGAGACACGCGAACGTAAATTATAAGCCATTATTTATTTTCTTTGATACGACAACTAGTACACACATGGGTCATCCAGACCCTGCTCCGTCTCTGAAAGCTTCTCAACGGCGACTAATGGTTCCGCAGCCTATAGAAACTGTCGAAACATATAGTCAAGAGTTCGAACTATACCTGTAAGGCTGTGGTACCCCCCTTTTTAAAATACACGATCAAAGTCGGTGTATGGGTCAAATTGACCCATAATAGGCTCCGAGGGTTAAAATAGCCCAAAATGTTCAGCACTGATAATTAGATGGGGTACCCATACACGACTTATATCGATTTCATTCAATTTAAGTCAACAAATTCGATATATTTTTTTTATTTACGAATTTGTCGACTTAAATTGAATGAAATCGATGTAGGTCGTGTATGGGTACCCCACCTAATTATCAGTGCTGAACATTTTGGGCTGTTTTAAATATTTGAAAGTCAAAGATTCGTCGATTTGTGCAATAATTTCGTCAATTTTCCTCCAAAAGGTGAAAAAATCCACAAAAATGCACGAAAACGCCCCCTGGCGGCAGCCAAAAATAAAAATAAATGTGAAAAATGAATTTCCCGACCCAAAAAACCCCCGTATACACATTTTCAATAATTTTTTTGTACATTCGAAATGCACTAAATATATCGATTTTTGAGTATTTTGGAAAATATCTTCAGACAAATTTCGGCAGGCTCGAAAATGATTTTAGAGGTATGGTTCCATTTGCAAAAATACTTGTTATGGCCCATAGTAACAGAATCGCGAAGTGCCCATAGAGATTTTTTCGGCCCCATACAATTTGACCCACCCTAATATATACCGGGTGGTCTATTTAAATTGAGACAAGCAAATATCTCGAAAATTAAGGTTTTTCAGGGATAATGTTTGGTACAAAAGTTTCAGGGTTCGTAGGGGGAAAACCAATGGAGGTAAAATTTTTGACTTTAAGTGGAGGTTTTAAGGTCATTTTGGGGTCAACTTCATTTTTTTAAATGGAAACCTATTTCTTTTTTTACATATTCGTATTTTGCAGAAAAAAAGAAACAACTTTTGTCTAAGAAGTTTTTTAAAATCCTCAATTTTAAACAATTTTTTTTTTAGTAAAAATATTCAAAATATAAAAAAAAATTTTTTTTAAATCCTAAAATTAAAAAAAAATCATTTTTTAAATTTAAGTGTTTCTTAAACATGCATAGTTAATAATTATAAATAATAATTTCGATTTTTTTTAATAAAAACATACAAAAAAATAAAAAAATAGACAAAAAAAATGCCCCTGAATTTGAGGATTTTGAAAAAACTTATTAGACAAAAGTTGTTTCTTTTTTTCTGCAAAATACGAATATGTAAAAAAAGAAATAGGTTTCCATTTAGAAAAATGAAGTTGACCCCAAAAAGACCTTAAAACCTTCACTCAAAGTCAAAATTTTTACCTCCATTGGTTTTTCCCCTTTGAACCTTGAAACTTTTGTACCAAACATTATCCCTAAAAAATCTTAATTTTCGAGATATTTGCTTGTCTCAATTTAAATAGACCACCCGGTATATATCACACTATAATATAAACGTGTATGAATATATATATATTTATATGTCCGCACGAAACTATAGCTTTATAGACTCTGGAATTACCCGGCCGATTTTGATAACTTTTTTTTCGTCGTTTAGCTTGACTCTTTTTCCAGTCAATAGGCTAAATTTCATTTCTTAGCTATGAAAGGTCTCTGAGCTGTGATTTTTTTCCGAAAAAGTACGTGAAAATTTTTGATGAAATTAAATTTTATGATAAAATACCGTCGGCATTTTTTTTTAATCTGTAGCTCTGATTGGACGAAATCATATGTTTCTGTCTGATTTACGTGCATTCTGACAGATGACAGATGACAGATGACAGGTGACAGATGACAGAGAATGTTCTAGAAGGTTTTCTATCCTTAAAATTTTTGATGACGTTAGATTTGATAGTTCCAAAATTACGTGATTTTTTACATGTGACATTTTTTGTTTGTAAAAAAATTATTTTGAGTGAAATTGTTGATTTTTTTTTAATTGTTGAAATTATTCATTTAAATCAAATAATAAAATAATAATAATAAAATTATTTATAGGATTTTTTTTTAAATAATAATTAAGTCGATTTTTAAAAAGTGATGTAGACAAATTAATTTTGATTAAAATTGAACAAAAATTCACATTTAAAAATAATAATTAAGTTAGGGACTGGAGTCGTTTTAAATATATGAAATTGTCACATATCGTAACGTTTGTAAAAACTTAAAAAAATTTTAATTGTTCAAAAATTAGAAATTTCAGAAAAATATTAAAATTGTAATATAGAATAATATAGATCAGTAGCATCTCAAAAAAATTTATTTATGAATAATTATTTTTTTTTAAAGTTTTGAGATTGATGTATTAATAATTTTTTTTTAATTATAATTTAGTCAGGGGCGTCGTATGAAAATAGTTAAATTTGCTATTTTTTAAAGTGCAATTTTTTTAAAGTTATTTAATAAATAACAGTACATTTTAGGTTGGGTAATGTATACATGTTTCATTTAAATCAGGGACGGCGTTTCAAATATTTTTAAATTTGTGTTTTTTTTTTAATGAAATTGTATAAAAATATAATTTTTAATAGTTTTGTTGTAGGTGATTGATGCAATTAATCCAAAAGTTCACATTTAAAAATAAATAAGTCAGTAGCGTCTCAAAAAAAAAATTTAATTGTTCAAAAATTAGAAATTTCAAAAAAATATGAAAATTATAATATAGATCAGTAGCGCCTCAAAAAAAATTATTTATGAATTATTATTTTTTTGAAAGTTGAGATTGATATATTAATCTTTTTTTAAATTATAATTAAGTCAGGGGCGCGCATGAAAATAATTTAAATTGCTTTTAAAAGTGACGTATACAATTTAATTTTGATTAAAATTGAACAAAAATTAAAAACTTATATATATAAAAATATATAAAAATAAAAAGTTAACCATTTAATAAATAACAGTACATTTTAGGTTGGGTAATTTATACATGTAATATTATTGAAAATTGTAATATTGATAAGTGATTATCACCGCCAATTTAAGAAATAAAATGAGTATCAGCAAAAAGAATGGAAAATTATTATAATATACACATACGAGGGTCGCAGCTGAAGGCTGAGACCCGAGTAAATTTGTGATTAGGTAATTTGTACATTTAAAATTACTGAAAATTGTAATATTGATTATCTCCGCCAAATGAAAAAATTAACTATCAAAAAATAGTGGAACGAGTATGATATATACACATACGAGGGTCGCAGACCCGAGTAAATTTGTGTAAAAAATATGGCGTGAAAGGGGGTTGGGGCGCGAAGCGCCCAGGGGCACAGCCCCTAGTATATACATATAAACATACACGTTTATATTATAGTGTGATAATTTGCTAAATTACAAGATATCACTGTTGTATTTTGTTTATATCTGTCAAAATATGACATTTATAAAGAAGAAAACACATGGATTTTTATTGACATTTTCATAAAAAACACACTGATAAATTACTTAATTAATTTTAAAATGTTAGTTTTGTGAATCTATTATAATTTCTACGTAAAATAGATTTTGATTGAAATTGTTAAACGAAGAAATTATAAACAGCTGTTTTTTATCTTATATACGTCAGGAGCGTGGAAAGAAATGCTATTTTGTACATTTTGATTAAATTGCTTATAAATTAAATTTTAACCAAAATTGATTGGTAATTTGATGTAATTAGTATAATTATCTATAGATAATATTAAAAAGTATAATGTCAGGAGCGGCGATTTAAAAAATATTTAAAATCTTTTTTTCTAATTAGTTTAAATTTGACAGATAACAGATGACAGGGAATGTTCTAGAAGGTTTTCTATCGTTTTCTATTAGGAGTGAGAAAATTTTTGATGACGTTAAATTTGATAGTTCCAAAATTACGTGGTTTTTTACATGTGACATATTTTTTATGTTTGTTAAAAAATTATTTTGAGTGAAATTGTTGAATTTTTTTTAATTGTTGTAATTATTCATTTAAATCAGGGACGGTGTTTCAAATATTTTTAAATTTGTGTTTTTTTAATGAAATTGTATAAAAATATAATTTTTAATAGTTTTGTTGATGTAATTTATTCAAAATTTCACATTTAAAAATAATAATTAAGTCAGGGGCTGGTGTCGTTTTAAATATATGAAATTTTTGGGAACTGTCACATTTCGTAACGATTGTAAAAACTTAAAAAAACATTTTTTATAGTTCAAAAATATAAATTTCATAAAAATATGAAAATTATAACATAGATCAGTAGCGCCTATAAAAAATTGTTTATGAATTATTATTTTTTTGAAAGTTTTGTGATTGATATATTAATTTTTTTTAAATTCTAATTTAGTCAGTGGCGTTGCATGAAAATAGTTCAATTTGTTATTTTTTAAAAGTGCAATGTTTTTAAAATTATTTAATAAATAACAGTACATTTTAGGTTGTGTAATTTATACATGTTTCATTTAAATCAGGGACGGCGTTTCAAATAATTTTAAATTTGTGTTTTTTTAATGAAATTGTATATAAATATAATTTTAAATAGTTTTGTTGTAGGTGATTGATGCAATTTATCCAAAAGTTCACATTTAAAAATAAATAAGTCAGTAGCGTCTCAAAATTTTTTTTTAATTGTTCAAAAATTAGAAATTTCAAAAAAATATGAAAATTATAATATAGATCAGTAGCGCCCCAAAAAAATTATTTATGAATTATTATTTTTTTGAAAGTTGAGATTGATATATTAATCTTTTTTTTTAATTATAATTAAGTCAGGGGCGCGCATGAAAATAATTAAAATTGCTATTTTTTTAAAGTTATGTAGACAAATTAATTTTGATTAAAATTGAACAAAAATTAAAAACTTCAGGAATATATAAAAATAAAAAGTTAACCATTTAATAAATAACAGTACATTTTAGGTTGGGTAATTTATACATGTAATATTATTGAAAATTGTAATATTGATATGTGATTATCACCGCCAATTTAAGAAATAAAATGAGTATCAGCAAAAAGATTGGAAAATTATTATATTATACACATACGAGGGTCGCAGACCCGAGTAAATTTGTGATTAGGTAATTTATACATGTAAAATTACTGAAAATTGTAATATTGATTATCTCCGCCAAATGAAAAAATTAACTATCAAAAAATTGTGGAACGAGTATGATATATACACATACGAGGGTCGCAGACCCGAGTAAATTTGTGTAAAAAATATGGCGTGAAAGGGGGTTGGGGCGCGAAGCGCCCAGGGGCACAGCCCTTAGTCACACTATAATATAAACGTGTATGTTTATATATATGTATGTCGCCCCGAAATGTTTTCTTTATAGACTCTGCTTCTACCGAGCCGATTTTGATAATTTTTTTTTGTCATGTAGCTGCACTCTTTTTCCAGTCAATAGGCTAGATTTCATTTCTTAGTTATGAAAGGTCTCTGAGCTGTGATTTTTTTCCGAAAAAGTACATCGAATTTTACTGAAAATTAAATTTTAAGGTAAAAAACCATCGGCAGTTTTTTTTAATCCGAGCTTCCTATTGGTCGAAAATGACGTATGTTCAGTCAGATTCAAAATACATGTGCTTTTTGACAGATGACAGATGACAGGGAATGTTCTAGAAGGTTTTCTATCCTTTTCTATTAGGAGTGAGAAAAGATTTGAATGAATGTCCATGGAATTACGTGGTTTATTACATGTGACATATTTTTTATGTTTGTAAAAAAATATTTTGAGTGAAATTGTTGAATTTTTTTAATTGTTGAAATTATTCATTTAAATCAGGGACGACGTTTCAAATATTTTTAAATTTGTGTATTTTTAATGAAATTGTATAAAAATATAATTTTTTAATAGTTTTGTTGATGCAATTTATTCAAAATTTCACATTTAAAAATAATAATTAAGTCAGGGGCTGGTGTCGTTTGAAATATATGAAATTTTTGGGAACTGTCACATTTCGTAACGTTTGTAAAAACTTAAAAAAACATTTTTTATTGTTCAAAAATAGAAATTTCAGAAAAATATGAAAATTATAATATAGATCAGTAGCGCCTCAAAAAAAATTGTTTATGAATTATTATTTCTTTGAAAGTTTTGGGATTGATATATTAATAATTATTTTTAAATTATAATTTAGTCAGGGGCGTCGCATGAAAATAGTTAAATTTGCTATTTTTTAAAAGTGCAATTTTTTTAAAGTTATTTAATAAATAACAGTACATTGGTATAGTCGAGTCAATGAAGGTTTTTACTTCGGAACCCTCAGAAACAGCACCGCTTTTAATGAATTTTTTTTTAAATGTTCGTTATACCATACTATTTGAAATCAGAAACATTCCAGCCGTCGGACTCAAAAAAATATTTTTTTTGCTCAAAAAAAATGTATATAAATAAAAAAAATTTCGATGATAACTCAGCAAAAGTGTGTTTTTTTGTTATAACTTAGTTAAATAAATATTATTTGAGGAAATGTGCAAACAAAAATTTTTAATTTTTATTGGCAAACGTTACTTTTCAATTATTTAAATAATTTGCTTAATAAATTATCGTTGACATTTTGACGCAAAAATTGATAAATTAATATACATATTTAGTATTTATTGAATATTGATGAAATTTAGCAAAATTGTTCGAAATACCCTTATTTAATACTAGTAAATTTTAGAGCACGTTACTTGCATTAATAATCATTTTACAGCAAGATTTGCTACGAAATTTCGTAGCCGCTCCAGCCGCGAATAAAATAATAAACGTTTGCCGTTTTGCAAATAAACAAACAATTTTGTCCAAAAAAATTGTAATTATTTGAGATGTATTTATCTAACGTTCCTGAAAGTTTTAACCCTTTTGGTTAACTATTTTCAACTCTAGAGCAGTTTATTCTTTAGATTTTTCACGCGTCAGCGGTAAGTTCGTCACTAGGATCGTTTACTCTGTAAAAAATATTTATTGATTTTTTATAAAATTTTGCATAATTGTTCGAATTACTTTAATTTAGCAGTACACAAATTAAGAACACGTCACTAACATTATTAATCATTTTACAACTACTTTTTCCTACGAAATTTAGTATTCGCTCGTGTCGCGTATAGACAATAAACGTTTGCCTTTTTGCAAATAAACAAACGATTTTTTCCAAAAAAATTGTACTTATTTGAGATGTATTTACCTAATGTTTTTGAAAGTTTTAGCCATTTTGGTTAATTATTTTCAATTCTATAGCAGTATATTCCTCAGATTTTTCGCGCGTTAGCGGCACGTTCGTCGACAAGATCCTTTTACTCTGTTAAAAATATTTACTGAATTTTGATGAAATCTTACATAATTGTTTGAAATACTTTAATTTAGCAGTAAAAAAATTACGAGCATGTCACTAGCAATATTTTTCATTTTACAACTAGTTAGGCTACGAAATTTACTATCCGCTCGTGCCGCATATAAGACAATAAACGTTTCCCGTTTTGCTAATAAACAAACAATTTTGACAAAAAATATTATGCTTATTTAAAATACATTTACCTAATGTTTCTAAAATTTTTAGCCCTCTAGGTTCATTTTTTTAAATGGTTCAATGTTATTTATTACAAATTCAAAATTTTTGAGGAAAAATTGGGAAATTTCTGGAAAATTCCTAAAATTTTTTGTATAATTCAACTTTATTTGTGAAAAGAAACACCGCGAATACACATTTCTATAAAAATTTTCAATAAATTTAGACAAAAATTAAAAAAAAAATTGGAAAATTTCGGGAAAATTCCCGGAAAATCCTTATTTTGACAAAGTATTCTTATTCAGCGACTCTCTAAACCCCTATAGGTAAAAAAATTTCGTCGAAAATCGGACTTAATATATGAAACCAGTAAATAATACAAAATTTAAAATTTGGGGGGGGGGGGTTAAATCCGACGACTAGAATGTTTCTGATTTCAAATAGTATGGTATAAGGAACATTTTAAAAAAAATTCTATCAAAATCGGTGCTGTTTCTGAGGGTTCCGAAGTTTTAGTCATTTTCGAGCTTCATTGACTCGACTAGTAATTTATACATGTTTCATTTAAATCAGGGACGGCGTTTCAAATATTTTTAAATTTGTGTTTTTTTTTTAATGAAATTGTATAAAAATATAATTTTTAATAGTTTTGCTGTAGGTAATTGATGCAATTTATCCAAAAGTTCACATTTAAAAATAAATAAGGTAGTAGCGTCTCAAAAAAAAATTAATTGTTCAAAAATTAGAAATTTCAAAAAAATATGAAAATTATAATATAGATCAGTAGCGCCTCAAAAAAAATTATTTATGAATTATTATTTTTTTGAAAGTTGAGATTGATATATTAATCTTTTTTTTTAATTATAATTAAGTCAGGGGCGCGCATGAAAATAATTAAAATTGCTATTTTTTAAAAGTGACGTAGAAATATTAATTTTGATTAAAATTGAAAAAAAAAATTAAAAACTTCAGGAATATATAAAAATAAAAAGTTAACCATTTAATAAATAACAGTACATTTGAGGTTGGGTAATTTGTACATGTAATATTACTAAAAATTGTAATAATGATATGCGATTATCACCGCCAATTTGAGAAAAAAAATGAGTATCAGCAAAAAGAATGGAAAATTATTATAATATACACATACGAGGGTCGCAGACCCGAGTAAATTTGTAATTAGGTAATGTGTACATGTAAGATTACTGAAAATTTTAATATTGATTATCTCCGTCAAATTCAAAAATTAACTATCAAAAAATAGTGGTAAGAGTATGATATATACACATACGAGGGTCGCAGACCCGAGTAAATTTGTGAAAAAAATATGGCGTTAAAGGGGGTTGGGGCGCGAAGCGCCCAGGGGCACAGCCCCTAGTATACATATATATGTATGTAACACCAATGTAAAAAATCTGTATCGCAACTGCTACCAAAAACATGTGATTGTTATACTGTTATAAGAACTGATGATAAAATCATATCATAATATGATAAATTGTTTTTATCATGTGTAATATTTCAAAATAAAATAATTCATATAATTAATTTATGTTATTAATTAAGATTTTTTCAGGAAATTTTAATATTTGCTATTAATGTAATTGTTTTCATGTATTTATAACTAATTATGATTTTATGTTCAAGATTTCAAGTATTTATACTTAAAAAAATACATGAAAACAATTTTAATATTATTAAAAATGAAAAATTATGTAAATAAATAATAGATTTGTATTTCCCGCCGTCGGTTTTAGTTCTCAGAAATTCTGCTAGATGGACAAAAATACAGTTATTGAAATTAGATGACTTTTCTTGCGATTATGTTCCAAATTTTTCGGCGGCGACACGAGAGGCGCTGTGTCTGCGTTTTTTAACGTTATATGACGTTTCTACTTGTATGTGTTCTGTGTGTATTTCTATTGAGATGGATAAAAATTCTAGTAAAGTTGTTGATAGTACAAAACTTGTTCAGTTTATTAACTGTAATATTACTAATTTTAATATTTTTGGACACCACAGAGTTTGTGTATTTTGTTTCCATGGTATAGTTTAATTTATATTAATTTGAAATTATAACAAAAATGCTTGTGCTTTGTGTTTGCATTTCTTGTATTCAGTTGTGTTTTATTAAAATAATTAAAATAGTCGTAGATAAAGTACAGTATACTACTCGCAATAATGGCTATTATTACCTCGGAAATTTTTTCTCCCTCGCCGCTTCGCGGCTCGGTTCGAAAATTATTCCTCGGTAATAATAGCTATCATTATTGACTCGTGGTATAATATACTATTATCTCAGCTCCTAGTCATCCGATTTCAATTTTCTTTTGTTTATTATATAGTTCTTATTAAGAAGATTATTTTTGTCATTATTATATTTTCTCTAAATCTCAGGGGTTCTCCACAATTTTCGAAAATCTGAAAATTCCACTTTTCTTACGAACTTAATTGTTATATAACTTTTTTGTCGTGCCCAATATCATTTTTTACTTCGTATAAAAAAGAAAGATATTTTTTTCAGCATTTCAATAATATCAAGATAATACTATTTTAATGAATAACTTTTTTGGAAATCGTGAGTTAAACTAAGAAAAATGGACTTATTTTGAATTATTTTATATTAGTATACCATTTATTATATGAATTTTTTTGTTGGGATCAAATTTTTCATATGGGACAGTTAAAAAATTGTAAAATCTGTCATGAATGTCACTGAACTTTCTTATACAATAATTTTTTTTTACGTATTTCTCCTTATATAAAACAAATTATTCTGGCTTATTGATAAAAAATATAAAAAAAATTATAGAACATAAACTATAGATAATAACGATCTCTACAACTTTTGTTACAAAAATTTCATTCTACTATGAACTTTAAAAAAAAATTAAACTTAAAATTCAAAATATATATTTTTTATTTGGTAAGAGATACAAAAAATGAATGGAACATAAACTGTAGAAAATAACGTACTCAATTTTTGTTATAAACATTTTATTCTATTATGAACTTTAAAAAAAAATTATTTTATTTATTTTTTTATTTTTTTAGTTTAACTGTTAATTTCCAAAGAATTTGTTCATTTAAACAGTATTATCTTGATATTAATGAAATGCTGAAAAAATTATCTTTTATAACGAAAGTTATATGACAATTAAGTTCGAACGAAAAGTGAAATTTTCAGATTTTCAAAATTGTGGAGAACCCTTAAGATTTAGATAAAAACAAATTATGACAAAAAATAATTTTCGCAATAAGAATTTTAAAATAAACTCAATAAAATTGAAATCGGATGACAAGGAGCTGAGATAAAGCTAATTTTAAAACACCGTTGAGTGCCATCTTTGATAGCTCATATAACAGTGTTCTACACGGATTTTAAAGTGGCTCCCTATCTAAAAAATCTTTCTTTTGAACATATGTATGACCACAGAAAGTGGCATACCCCAATCAAAAAGCATTTTTTCATGTACCAGACGTACGTACTAATATCTACTTTGCTTAGTGATATATAAAAAATTATATAAAAAATACTTTTTAAAAACAAGCTTTTATTAAAAATGCACTAAAAAGTGAAAAACAAATTTACAGCTATCACAAAAAATTCAGGTTTTTATGACTAAAACCAATAAAAGCGCGGGGCGCTCACGAAGGTAAATGTATAGTTTTTTAAATAATTAATTATTTCATTGTAGTGAAGTATTATAGATTATCAAATATTATCTACTGTATTTATTTGATTTAATGTGCAAATTTTCTATTGTTATCTTATATCCATTTATATTTCATTTCTTATTCTGCATAAGAATTTTTATTCATGCATTTGTCTTTATAGCGCCCCGCGCTTTTATTGGTTTTAGCCATAAAAACCTGAATTTTTTGTGATAGCTGAAAATTTATTTTTCACTTTTTAGTGCATTTTTAATATAAGCTTGTTTTTAAAAAGTATTTTTTTATATAATTTTATTTTCAAATTTTTAGTTACTGATTGACTAACTAACTAACATACTAACAGGTAAAGCTCGACAAACTCTTTCATTTGATATCCATATCAAGATAGTTATAAAGAAAAAGGTAATCCACCATCTTGGGGCGTCCGCCACATTGTATTAAGAATGACGTCACATAGCTAATCGTATTCTACTCATCAAACCCTTTTAATTGATACCCATATCAAGATAGTTAGGAGAGAAATGTAATACGCCATCTTGGGGCACCCGCCATATTGGATTTAGAATGACGTCACATAGCTAATCGTATTCTACTCGTCAAACCCTTTCATTTGATACCCATATCAAAATGATTATGTAGAAAAAGGTAAATCGCCATCTTGGAACGTCCGCCATATTGGATTTAGAATGACGTCAAATAGCTATTTGTATTCTATTCATCAAACCCTTTCATTTGATACTCATATGAAGATGATCATAAAGAAAAAAGGTAATCCGCCATCTTGGGACGTCCGCCATATTGGATTTAGAACGATATTAGATATACTATATTGCATTGTCACCGGACTCATATATGTATACATAATTTCAAAGCTCTATCTTAATTAGAACTAGTCGAAATTTTGATTGCAAAATTTGATCTTAACTAACTAACAAACTAATAAACAAACAAGTGAAGTTAAATAAAAGCTTTTAAAAATGAAACTAGAACTGCAAGCTTTTTTACATTAGCGGGGCGGGGGGCCCCATCCGATGGATTTGCCACGGGCCTCAGATGGTATAGTTACGCCGCTGCCTAAATAGCAGAGTTACAGTCGACCACTATTTTTAATATGTATTTAATTGAATTTCAAAATGATATTTTATGTTAAAATAGAGAAAAGAGTGCCCTAATTAGTGATCTGCACCCAATGTCGAAATGTCGAATTGGTGTTTTTAAAAATTATGTACCTTAAATACTTATTGAAATAGAGCCCGCGAAAAAATCATTTAACGATCTCAAGTTTGTAGATTACGTCTAAAATGTAGAGTTACGTTCGACCGCTGTTAGTCCAGGAGGAATCGGCGCATGAGTACCGAAAACTATTCCACCTCAATTTTTTTATGTGATCCTCTTCAAATTGCCCTACTGATAATATAAATGCATGTTGCCATGGGGCAACCCCGGGCCATATTGTTTAAACCGAAATTGTTTAAACAATTGCAAGGAATTGTTATTTTTCAACCGGACAATTTTTTTTTATATTCTTTATTGAAATACAAATAAAAAAGGCCCTTTGACTTTTTACGATAAAGTTAATATTTTTAAAGATATGAATTTTTAAAGGTTCGAAAAATCTCAAATTTGGGTACTTTCGACCCATGAAAAATATATTTAAAAAAAAATAAAAAAAATAAATAATATTTTTTTCTTAATTCTTCATATAATAGTTAATAATATTGTAAATAGAGATCTTAAAAAATTTCATTGTTTATACCTGTTTTTTAATTTTTAATTTCGCGCACTCACCGTGTAATTGTAAAAAAGCTTGTAAAACCAAAGCTTGTTATTGTCAAAAAAATAACATTAGTTGCATACTTCTATGTGGTTGTGATTCAGAAGACTGTAAGAATATAATATATAATAAAACGGGCAAGTACGTGTTGGGCACGCACATGATAGGGTTCCGTAGTCATTCTCACTACGATTTATAAAAAAATTATTTTTCAAAATTTTCGTGACTGAAGGGTTCAAATCAAAAAGTCATTTGACTTTTATTATTGCATTTTAGGAGACCTATCAAATGACACCCCACTCAATGGGGTAAATGAAAAAAATGTGAGTTCACTTTTCAATCTATGAAAAGAGGGTCCAAAATATTTTTGACAATGTTCGTTATAATTTTCTGTGAAAGTACTAATTAAAAGATACATTCTGAATTTTTTTCAGATTTTTTGAATCGATAGTTTAGAAAATAGAGGGGGGGACACTCTGACAGTGACATTAAAAAGCAAATATATCGCGACTGAAGGGTTAAAATCAAAATGTTATTTGACGTTTTTTATTGCATTTTAGGAGACCTATTAAATGACACCCCACTCAATGGGGTAAGTGGGGAAAAAAATGAGAGTTCACTTTTCAGTCTATCGAAGGGGGGTTCAAAATATTTTTGAGAATGTTTGTTATAATTTTCAGTGAAAGTACTAATTAAAAGCTACATTCTGGAATTTTTTCAGATTTTTTTAATTGATAGTTCAGAAAATAGAGGGGGGGACGCTTTTTTAACGACTTTGGAGGGCAAACACATCGTGATTAAAGGGTTAAAATCAAAAAGTTCTGATACAATTTTTGTTGCATTTTAGGAGACCTTTCTAACGACACCCCACTCAATGGTGTAGGTTAAAATTATTTTTTGAAAACACTTTTCATTTTATGAAAGGGGGGTCTAAAAAAATTTTATTTTCAAAAATCTTATCATTTCTGTTTTTGGGTCATTAATCTACGACTGTATGCCAAATTTCATCTTATTATCTCAAAATTTTTGAAGACGGACGGACATGGAGAAACTATAAGGGTTCCTAGTTTTCTACGGAACCCTAAAAATGACGTTGATGATAAATAAATACTTATTTTTAGATCTTGTTTCATTATTTCATAATTCACCATCTATAACCTTCGTTTAAAGAAATTATTTAATGTAATTATTTTCTGTTTTAACATAAAAAAAATAACATAAACTTATAAAAAAGTCATTTTAATTACATGTTCCGATTTATGCTTAAATAACTTTTGAAAAATTGATTTCAGAAAAAAATTTATACGAAACAAATTGTAGAAAATTTAATTATTAATAACATTGCTTTCTTTAACAATCTTGATAAAGTTGATAGTTTTTAAGATAAATGATAAATAATGATTCAAGACACAGAGAGGCCGATGCAGCGCATGAGTCAGAGAGAGACGGCGATACTTAAAGGTAACCGACGCATACTTGTGAGTGCGCGAAATTAAAAATTAAAAAACAGGTATAAACAATGAAATTTTTTAAGATCTCTATTTACAATATTATTAACTATTATATGAAGAATTAAGAAAAAAATATTATTTATTTTTTTTATTTTTTTTTAATATATTTTTCATGGGTCGAAAGTACCCAAATTTGAGATTTTTCGAACCTTTAAAAATTCATATCTTTAAAAATATTAACTTTATCGTAAAAAGTCAAAGGGCCTTTTTTATTTGTATTTCAATAAAGAATATAAAAAAAATTTGTCCGGTTGAAAAATAACAATTCCTTGCAATTGTTTAAACAATTTCGGTTTAAACAATATGGCCCGGGGTTGCCCCATGGCAACATGCATTTATATTATCAGTAGGGCAATTTGAAGAGGATCACATAAAAAAATTGAGGTGGAATAGTTTTCGGTACTCATGCGCCGATTCCTCCTGGACTATGTGTTTAATATGTCTTTAATTGAATTTCAAAATGAAATTTTCAATTATAATAGAGAAAAGAGTGCCCTAAATAGTGATCTGCTCCCAATGTCGGATTCTCGAAAAATGTTTGAATTATAAACACTCAAAGTTCTAGATATTACAAAAATTTAAGTAAAATTATTCATGTTTTTCGACGACTGCAGAGAAGTCCTTCTACACTAAATAAAATAAATTCCAGCTAGGAATCCATAGGAAATTCAATGCCCTAACCCCTAAATAATGGTTTCTGTCCGACCATGATTACTTTAAAAATGTTTAAGTTATAGGTAAATATTCAAAGCACATAAATTAAATTATAATTATCACAAGTGTATTCAGGGCCGGATTTACAAATTCGCCGCCCCTAGGCAGTTGCCGCCCTTTTCATTGAATAAAAATAAAAAAAGTGAATATTTTTCATATCAATGACCTCTTTTTTTTCCGTTGTCAAGTCAAATTTTTCTTTTTTTTAGGTTCTCAAATTACATTTTTACCAAAAAATTTTTTCACGATCAAATCTGCCGCCCCTACATTTTTGCCGCTATAAGCACGTGCCTACACTGCCTGCATGGTAAATCCGGGCCTGAGTGTATTCAAAAACAGTGTATATTAAAATATTTTGTTATAAAAATGAGTCTTCATATATTTACCTATAACTTGAACAATTTTAAAGAAATCATGGTCGGACATAAACCATTAATTAGGGTATTAAATTTTTTATAGATTCCTAGCTGGAATTTATTTTATTCGGTGTAGTTATTCGGTCTTCTCTGGGTCGTCGAAAAACATTAATAATTTTCCTTAAATTTTTGTAATACCTAGAACTTTGAGTGCTTATAACCAGTGGCGCGCCAACCCGAGGGTGCAGGAAGTGCACCGCACACGGGCGGCAAATTTCTGGGGCGGCAAAAAGCCGCCTCATTAGTCGTTGTTTAATAATAATAATAATCGTAAAAAACGTTTATCATTTCAATTAAATAATATTGTGGAATGTAAAAAAATATTTTTGTTATTATGACGAAAATAAATGAAGTAGGTAATGTTAGATAATTATGGAAAATGCAGGTGGTATTTTAGAACGAGTACCTACAATTAATTAATCATTTTTAATGTCCAATTTTGCGCGTAAATTTTAAAAACAAATGGATTGTATAAAACACGTGCTATGAAATTGGATTATTTCCCCAACTATTCAGTCAGTCCCTGGACTTCCTAAAAATTAGTGATTTCCTATTGGGGAATCACGAATTTTTCACCATAGTTTTTTAATTGTGTTTTATTGTCGACATACATATGGGCGGCAAATAAAGTCTTGCACCCGGGCAGCAAATTTCGTTGGCGCGCCACTGCTTATAACTCAAACATTTTTCGAGAATCCGACATTGGGTGCAGATCACTATTTAGGGCACTCTTTTCTCTATTATAATTGAAAATTTCATTTTGAAATTCAATTAAAGACATATTAAACACAGCTGTCGAACGTAACTACATTTTAGACGTAATCTACAAACTTGACATCGTTAAATGATTTTTTCGCGGGCTCTATTTCAATAAGTATTTAAGGTACATAATTTTTAAAAACACCAATTTGTTCGTAATTTTATCAGTTTTAAGATTTATTAGACTTATTTTATCATAAAACTGCCAGCCCCAGTGTTATTCCCAAAGAAATGATTTTAGACAGCTTTGTAAGCCCCTAGAAAGTTATGCACCCCCTTCGAAGGGGGGAAAAGTTATCGGCATGTTCTATACATCGAAATCTACCAATTTCTTGAAAAAAACGTACTCCCGTCATTTTTTTCCAGCTCAAATTTTATATTGACTGGACTATTAGTATACTAGACTTGTAAGATAGTTGTGTATGGTTGTGTATAATGTATACTTAAGTATATCTGTTATTGGACAGCAATTCATAATGGTTCACAAAATTGTTTTGAAGATAATAAATATGTATTTTAATACTAGCGGGTACCCGCGACTTCGTTCGCGTGGAATTTAGGTTAGTGAAAATACATTAAGTTCAGTTGGGTAAATAATACAGATTTTTGTATGATAATCAATAAAACAGGTCAAATGTTACACACCCATTTTTTATCTAATACATTTTTCGGGATATAAGGTAGCCTATGTCCTTCCTCAGGATGCAAGCTTTCTTTATGCCAAATTTCATTAAGATTGGTTCCGCGGTTTAGCCGTGAAAAGGTAAAAAATAGACAGAAAGACAGATCCACTTCCGCATTTTTTACAATATTAAGTATGGATACAAAATCGTAAATATCTCGGCTCCTTAGTAAGATAGTTTTCCCCCTAAACCCCCCACCCTCGTAGTGTTTTTCACGCCGGATCGATTGAAAATAATTACCACCTTTCATATGTGACAGGTGGAGAAATATTTTAACCAAATTTAATTTTTTCCCTACACAAATATTTCCACCCCCTTGAAATTTCTTAGGGGATAAAATTTTTAGATTTGAAGTAGCCTATGTCCTTTCTAAGGATGCCAGCTATATCCCTGCCAAATTTCATCAAAATCGGTTCAGCGGTTTAGCAGTGAAAAAACAACAAACAGATCCACTTTCGCAATTATAATTATACATAATATTAATATGTAATATTAAAATATTACATATCTCGGCTCATAAGTAAGATAGGTTGTTGTTTTTTTCCTTCTAACCCCCACCTCCATGTTTTTTTTCCCGCCAGATCGAACGAAACTTATTACAACCCTTCATATGTGAAAGGGGGTGAAATATATATATTTTCATTTGTTTTGGTTTAAATTCATTATACAAAATCGTAAATATCTCGGTTCCTATGGGAGATAGGGGGTTGTTTTCCCCCCTTAAACCCCTCACTCCCGTAGCATTTTTCCCGCCGGATCGAATGAAAAGAATTACAACCCTTCATATGTGGCAGGGGGTGAAATATTAAAAAAAATCCCATACAAACATTTCCACCCTTTCAATTTCTTAGGGGATGAATTTTTGAGATTCGAAGCAGCCTATGTCCTTTCTCAGGGTGTAAGCTATCTTCCTGCCAAATTTAATCAAAATCGGTTCAGCGGTTTAGCCGTGAAAAAATAGCAAACAGAGAGACATATCCACTTTCGCATTTATAATATGTATTAAAATCCAAAATATATCGGCTCCTTAGTAAGATAGGTTGTTGTTTTTTTCCTTCTAACCCCCACCCCCATGGTTTTTTTTCCCGCCAGATCGAATGAAACTTATTACAACCATTCATATGGGAAAGGGGGTGAACTATATATATTTTCATTTGTTTTGGTTTACTTTTATTATACAAAATCGTAAATATCTCAGTTCCTATGGGAGATAGGGGGTTGTTTTCCCCCCTAATACCCCCCAATCCCGTAGTTTTTTTCCGCCAGATTGAATGAAAATAATTACAGCCCTTCATATGTGACAATGGGTGAAATATTAAAAAAAAAATCTCATACAAACATTTCCACCCCCTTTCAATTTTTTAGGGGATGAATTTTTGGGATTCGAAGTAGCCTATGTCCGTTCTCAGGGTGTAAGCTATCTCCCTACCAAATTTCATCAAGATCGGTTCAGCGGTTTAGCCGTGAAAAGGTAACAAACAGACAGACAGACAGACAGACAGACAGACAGATACACTTTCGCATAGTGTTTCCAAATTCCCGGGAATTTTCCAACGCCGGGAATCGGGAACAGGAAATCGCAATTCCCGGGAATTCCCGGGAAAAACGGGAATTCTCGAAATTTATATACATATTTTTTTACATTTTCATAGCTTCTCTTAAAAAGTAATAATAAGAACAATAAAAAATTAAGAACACTTTTTGAATTTTAATATTAATCGGTGATTATCTAAAAAAAATACTATTACATTTAAAGAAAAATTGTTAATTGAAAATTATAAAGAAAGAAATAATGAGGCATAGATATAATAATGCTTTGGATGAAGAAAATATTATATAAAATAGTCTAACAATAAGTGGAAGCAGGAATTATTTTATATTAGAAATAATTTTTTTTTTTAATTAAATTTTTTTTTTAATTTGCTGTCTCTAGCAAAATGCGCCCGAAAGTGAGCACCCCCTCTACAAATGGGCAGTAGTAACACAATATAAAGTTATAAAAGCAAATACTATTTTAATAGAATTTTAAAAACAAACAAATATGCCAAGTCTTATTGTTAGTTTAGAGTTTAGACTCTATCTAAACTCTAAACAATCATTGAATGCAAACTGACAATTTGGATTTTTACTATAATAAACCTTTTCTTTTTAACTTTAAAATGCATTTTTTATTCTTTCTCAGAAAAATACAATGCACAAACAGGGCCGCGCCGACCCTTGAAAGCGCCTGTGTGCGAAACGTATGAAGCGCCTCTTTGTCAGGGTTCCGTAAAAAACTAGGAACTTTTAAAGTATCGCTCTATCCGTCTGTCTGTATTTAAAAATATCAGAGCCCCCCCCCCTAATTTCTATGATAAAGAAAACGCGAATTAAATTATTTAATTTGTTTATATAAAATTTTACAAAATAGCTGTAATTGAAATTTTTAAAGTATCTAATAATACATATATACAGAGTGAGTCATGTTGATTGATAAAAATATTTCAAGCAAAATAATTCATATAAACATGTCTCCGGAAACTCTTCGTGAGGGAATTACAGACTCCTAGAGATTTTGTCTATAATTAAGTTTCATTTAATATTTTGAGAACACGTTGTGATACAGTAATTAAATTTGATACCCGGTTTAGTATTAATATACATATTTTCAATTTCCAGTATCAACTAATGATTTTTTTAGACTTTTATAAGGTTATATGACACAAAATACATAGAAATATACATTGTTAATTTGTCATGGGATCAACCTTTTACGAATAATACGATAGTAAAAATAGTATTGGAGAATTTGACTTAATGATTATTCGCGGCCCATTCTGAACTGACACCCCGAGCGGTCGTCTAGTCTTCCTCCCTAAAACCAGTATTGCTGTTATATTATAGATTAACAATAACAAAATAAGCAACGAATTTTAACAAATATAAAAATTTCAAACATCAACCATTCTTTTTTCCAAAGCTTACTTGACTTGAATTTAATATTGCACTCGAGTGAATATTCTAGTTTTAGCTGACGTATTTTAATTTTCCATGGCAATTGTGATTTTTATTCAATAATGAATAAAATTCGTTGTATCTTTGTTATGAGTTGTTTTGTTATCAAAGATAAGAGAAGCTTTGCGATCGTATTTTAAATGGAAGAAAATGTTCTTCGATTTTTAAAATTTCACTCGATCTTTCTGATTCTGGTCAATAATCGTTTGAATTCTCAAAATATTAAATAAAAATCATTTATATGAACTTTTTTCCTTAAAATATTTTTCTCAATTAACTGTTTAAGTTTATTCCACCTGATATGACTCACCCTGCATTATATGAGACGCTCAGTGCCAAAACAGCCTAACCATTCTCAAACCGAGAAAAATAGGTTTTAATAAATGAGAAAAAATTAACAAAAATTACTAGAGTAATTTTTGTCGTATTGCATTCGATAGGAATTTTTTATTCACTTTTGCTAAGATGCAATAGCTGGACACTATAAACCAGGTGGCTTTTTAGTTTCTAAAATTAATTCTGGCTAGACAATATTGGTATACAAGTTTTTGTGAATATCTTGTAAGAAAAAAATGCTTTTGGCTGTCATAGCGTAATGGTAGCTTGAAACGCTTATTAGGCCATTTTAGTTTCTTAAAAATTGTAAATTTTCGGTTAGAACGGTATGAAAAATCCGTTTTTTATGTGGGTTAGGCAGTTTTAGCGCTGAGCGCCTCATATACGTATGTTAAATTTTTTCAAAAGAAAAGCAAAAAATGTAAAAAAAATAATAATTTCGTGTATATTTACGTGCTCAATATGTTCTATAGATATTGTTGCTAAGTTTGTTAACCTTTTTTGGCTCGTAGTTGAATTTTGTATCGGTTTTCATTTAAAAAACGATCTTTCTGCGCTTGTTTCTATAACTTTTCACTACATCATTGTTTAATTTTTTTTAAATATTGATATGATATAATTTCTTGTTCGACTATAATGGATGTTATTGTTTTGATTAATTTTTAATTTTAATGATTGGCGCTGGTATTTCATTAAACCCAAAAGGCGCCTCGCGGCGCCCCTGATGCCCTGGCGCCTGTGTGCGCCGCACACTTCGCACATATGGGCGGCGCGGCCCTGTGCACAAACAACTAAAACAATCCTTACAAGAATTGCAAGCTAGTAAGATCATTTTAAATTACATCCTGATGTACCAAACAAAAATTTAACTTCCAATCCATATTCTTAACTAGAAGTACATACCATACATTATTGAATATAATAACAATATAAGTGCCCCTACAGTTGAAAGTATATATTTCAATGATTATTTTTATTTCCCGAAATTCCCGAGAAATAATTTTATTTTTCCCGGGATTCGGGAACTGAAAAAACTACAAAATTTCCCGGGAATTCCCGGGAGGAAACACTACTTTCGCATTTATAATATTAGTATGGATAATATAATATTCCTCATAATACTTAGTAGTTGTCTCAGATATCAAACAATGTTGAAAAACTAAATAAATAACTGATACTATACAACTGTAATGCACGCGTAAAAGAACAGAAAACATATCTGATTCTGTTTTTGATTACTGGAAGGGGAAGTGTTTCTACTATCGACATCTCGTAGAAGTTAGTTTCGGAAAAATCGTCTAGTACAGCCTTAATATATTGAATTTACATATTTTGACGACAAAGTTAGGTTGCCTCATGAGCTTTTGACCAATCAGCTTGGGTACCCCAAATGACGTCATCTGAGGCTACACGTGTTATGATTGGACACATCATTCCCTCTCTCCACATTTTGGCACCCCAAATGATATATTTCCCTCTCTAGAGCCAAGCCATGAGGCCACCTTATACTTTACATACCTTATTTTGACGATCTTTTGCTCATAGGTAGTGAATCATTTCAGAATTTGAATGGAACATCTTTTATTTATTTATTTTAGAAATCGTGCAATATTCTTTTTTTTATCATTTATCAAACCTTGTTGCTTCCAGAGAAATACCTTAATTAAATATGATAAATATTGTATTAATTATAGTAAATCTATTAATTAATTTTAATTTTTTTTTGTTTTTCCAATTTATACAGTGCGTTCACGATGAAAGGAACAAATTCGTTTAAAATTCAGGTAATTATTTTGTGGAAAAACGCTCGGACCCGTCGATTAGTATTTTTAGTTGCGGATTTTTTGACATAAGAAAATTGTATACAGGGTGTCCCAAGAAGAACATATGCAGTCATCATTGATTTTTTTAAATGGAACACCCTATATATTATACCATTTTTTAATTGTACGATTAATTCTGAACACTTTTTGTAGGGCATACTATAACTCTAAAATCAGCGATTTTTGGAATAATGACGTTTGAAATGTGTTTCAAGAAGAACATATTTAGTCATCATTGATTTTTTTTAATGGAAAATCCTGTGTATTATGTCATTAATTCTGAACACTTTTTGTACAACCTTTAAAATCAGTGGTTTTTGGAATAATTTTATTTGTTTTGTATGTTTTATTAATAAAGAATTAATTTTTTATTTATTTATAACTTTTCAATCATTATTTCAAAAACTGCTGATTTTAGAGCTATGCTAAATTGTACAAAAAGTGTTCAGAATTTATCGTACAATTCAAAAATGGCATAATATACAGGATTTTCCATTAAAAAAAATCAATGATGACTAAATATGTTCTTCTTGAAACACATTTCAAACGTCATTATTCCAAAAATCGCTGATTTTAGAGTTATAGTATGCCCTACAAAAAGTGTTCAGAATTAATGGTACAAGTTAATGGGTTTCGAGTAAAAAATTAGTAAAATTCTAAAATCTAAAATTATTTTGTTGAATATTAAAAAAAAATGAAGTCATACAAAATTTTTTTTTAAACAAAAGCTACTTGTTTTTTTCCAAACAATAAGATATTGTAATAAAAAATATAGGTTTCATTTTGAAAAAAAAGTTGGGCCTATTTGACCATGAAGACGCCCAAAAAATAAAAAACTAATAAAGCCATTTTAGGTCCCCCTCAAAACCGAACAACTTTTATTTGAAACATTTTTTGATTTAATTGATAGATAAAAAAAATTAGGGGGGTGATAGATTAAAATGGGACACCCTGTATGCGGCACGAGCGGATAGTAAATTTCGTAGCCTAACTAAAAATGAAAAAAAATGCTAGTGACGTGCTCTTAACTTTTTTAACCGTAAATTAAAGTATTTCAAACAATTATGTAAGAATTCATCAAAATTCAGTAAATATTTTTAACAGAGTAAACGATCTTGTCGTGCCGCTGACGCGCGAAAAACTGAGGAATATACTGCTATAGAATTGAAAATAATAAACCTAGAGGGATAAAACTTTCAAAAACGTTAGGTAAATACAACTCAAATAAGCACAATTTTTTGGTCAAAATTATTTGTTGATTATTGTTTATTATTTTATAAACAGCGCGAGCGGATACGAAATTTCGGAGCAAAACTTGTTGCAAAATGAAAACTAATGCCTGTAAAGTGCTCTTAATTTTTTGGGTCCCCCTCAAAACCAAACAACTTTTATTTGAAGCATTTTTTGATTTAATTGATAGATAAAAAAAATTAGAGGGGTGATAGATTAAAATGGGACACCCTGTATACACGTATGATGAAATCAGCGCCAATGTGACTAAAGTTTGTACTATTAATTTCAATATTTTTAAATAGGTAATTAAGGTAATTATTATAATTTTGGGGCGAAATCGTGTTGTTTACTTATGGTAGGTTATTAATACGGTTAGGGGTTAGGTGGGTTAGTAGGGTTATATATATTTCACTTCCTACCTCAATTATTATTTAAAAATTGAATTGTCGTATTAAAATTAATAGTGCAAACTTTTGTCACATTGGCGCTAATTTCATCATGACATATGCCTATCTACGCACGAATTCTGGTTCGTTCCTAGTGATTTTAGTTTTTTCAAACAATGGGGACCATAATTGACAAGTACCAAATATTTTGTTTTATTTCAATTATTTTCATTACAGATTTACAGTTTAAATGCAAAATATTGTAGTTACAATAAATTATATCATATTTGGTGATATATTTTATTGTAGTTGCAATATTTTGCATCTAAACTGATGAGTATAATACAAAATAAATGGAATGAAAAGGGATTTGAATTTCGCGCTTCGGAATGGTATAGTTAGTTCAACGGTCGCACAGGTGGCAGCACATATTGCGGTCAAAAATTTTTAACGTTGATTTGAAACAATAGAGATAATATTATTTATCTCTATGGTTGAACCATGAAGTATATAAGAAGGAGAATACAGTCGAGTTGAGGCGTATGTCGAAAAACGGACGACGGGACTAGGCTATCTTTCGTGCATAGGTGTTCCTCCCCTCTGTTCCTTTGACCAATCAAATGGTGTACTGCGTGCGCATCCGTTTGCTTGCGTATGTGCTGGTAGAGAGGAGTACTGCAAGAGGGGGGTGAATGAATTTGATTGGTCAAAGGAACAGAGGGGAGGAACACCTATGCACGAAAGACAGTCCGCATTGGACGTCATATTCTGACACATAAAATTGTATTACAGATATACAGAGAGTCATCTCCTGGTTCTATTCTTCATGGGTTGAACCCCCGTGATGTAATCGTTTGAATTATGTACCAACAACGTCTAAACATGCACTTTATCCAATTGAAGCTTGCACAGAGCACATTTAAAATTTAACTTTTTCATATTAAATTTTAAAATGGGAAACTGTTTTAAAAAATCATTAAACAACCAAGACATAATTTTAGCTGAAGCAAGTATAGTTACAACACCGATAGCAACTAAAAAAGTAATAAATCAACATGATTTGGAACCAAGATCACCAATGGTTGAGATTATACTAACTCCGAAACAGGTAAAAATAGTTTTATTTTCTAATTTATAACTCATAATATAAAAACATAAGTTTAGTAAAACTTAAGAACTTTTTTTACACATTAATATCTCGATATATTCAGGGGTGCGTTGCCAAACATTTAACAACCGGGTTGCTATAAAAAAAACACCTTGCACATATTTTTTGTCTTAATGCACAAGTACCGAAAAAAGTTTTAAAAAATAGAACAAATTTCTAAAATCATTAGGAACACAAATTTAATAAACGATTGGTAGAACTGGGGAAAAGAGCTTGGACCTGAACTGAAACCAACAGGTACCACGTAAAATCGAAAATATAAAATTGGTTCGAACTAAGGAAAAGAGCATAACACGGGTAGCATATGTAGTACAAAGACTTTATCGGTATATAGAGCTGAAACCAACAGATACCACGTGAAATCGAAAACATAAAAACATTAACAACCGACTTGTGCGAGACGGCTCCAGCACACCTTTGTCTAAATACCATTGTAACCAGATAGTTCTATTTTGAAAGAAAAATTGACAATAGTTATTTTTTATTTCAGATGAACAACTTTTATCAACAAAAATTTGATGATAAAAGTATATCTTTTAAAGAAATATCTAATGAATATTCCTCTGATATTTCTACGGAAATGCCAGAACCAACATCAAATGTACGCAATAAGAATTTAGATGATATGCCAATCAAACTATTGAAAGTAACTTCTATAAAGAATGCTGCAGACAGTACTCAAAATACACCAAATAATCCAACAACAGATGATAACCGTAAATCAATAGTTGCTAGATCATATTGAAACAGATTTAGATGCTGTTCATGTTAAACTAAACACATTAATAAAACTGACAACACAAAATGTCACACCCAAAAAACATAAAAAATTCAATGGAAAATCACAAATACTATGGCTAGGCCATAAAATGCACACCCCTTAAACATAAAAAAATGTATTAACTTATAATATCAAATAAATACGGTACAGGTACAATATAATTGGTGAAACTTAAAAGGATGTTTGAAAAAAATATTGGAGGTAATAAATATTATATAAATATATAATACACTCACCGCTTGATAAACCGGCGAAGTTGGTAATTGAACCGCTTGATAAACCGACGTCGAGAGGGGCCCCCACCACCGTGCCAACCTCAACGTTGATTGGCGAATTTAAATTACGCGCGGAGATAGCAATCACGGTAGTATTATGGAGGGGATTGGAGAAAGTCGGCATATCGCGCGTTTGGTCCGCCGGTCATCCAAGCTGCCGGTTAATCAAAGGTCGGTTTATCAAGCGATGAGTGTATGAAGTTTATCACTCATTAAGATTTTTTAGAAAATCAACAATGAATCTTGATATCAATCGATTATTACCTTTTTTTATTTAAATTTAGGATGTATTGTAATAAAACAACAATCATTTTAATTTACAATTTTAATAACATATTTTTTTTGTAAAATGTATAAAGTAAATAAATTAATTAATAATAATAATTAAAAAGATAAATACATCCACATTTTGCAGCTATAACAGCTGTGTTCACCTGATATCTAGCATTTAAAATGAAACAACAATGTAACGTTTATAGGTTATATGACGTATATTATATATTTGTTTTAAAAATGCAAACTTACCAGATTTTATCTTGATTAAAAAGATTGATTGGCTTTGAATAAAATAATTAAAATACAGCACGTATCGATGTACGTGTATTTATATATTAATTAACACAATATAATAATTATGGAATTTGAATTGACATATGAAGAAATAGCGCCTACTACATGGCCTACTACTATTAATAAATTATAAATAGCAACTACTCTATTTGTAAAAAAAAATCTTGTCAAAATATGAATTTTTGTTTAAATAAACTGAAAATTTCGTTACTTCTAGTTATCCAATTTTGTTGAGTTTTAATAGGGTTCTATTCTGATAATAGATAAAGTGAATTCAAAAGGATTGGTGCAAATTTATTTCGAATTGTAGCCTGTAGTTCGGCGTTTCTATCAAAAAAGCGGGTTAAATCGACAAATTGAACTTTATTTATATTTTTATAACAGAAAATTAAAACCGATCGATATTAAACTAAGCAAAAATGGAGACTGTAATGTTTTTTATCAGAAAATGTAAAAATGTATGTGAGATACTGAAGAAATTTAAGATATAATACTCATTTTATCAATTTATATACGAAATTTTTTTTTAGGACGAGAGTAGAACACACTTCCAAGCAGAGCCTGCTTGGGGTGTGCAATATCAGATATGATTCAGCCAAAAGAATTATTACGTGCTAAATTCATAGATATGGCTGAAACTGGAGATTTAAGTACTCCAGAGGAATTTGATTCCCGAGTTCTAGATCCTCGTTTTCCATCAGATGATGTCGCAAGAATGCCAATACAGATTGTTAAAATATTAGATGTTGATCCAAGGTCCCCAGCTATTGAAATAGTTAAAGTTATTGACAAAACAGATGTAAGTGAAGAATTTCAGGAAAGAGTTTTAGATAAAATTGATATCCTAGAAGAGACATATGAAAAAGAAGAAATTAAAGACTTGAAAAAAAATTTAAATTTAGAGATTTTAAAAACATTAAGCGATAAAGATGAAAATTCATCAAAAAAACATCCTGTTCTTTCAAATCAAATATTGATTTATGAAGATGATTTTAATATTAATTGTGAAACAGTAGCTAAGAAAATATCAGAATCAAATAGAACACCTTTAAAAGATCGTGATACAAATGAAAATTCTGTTAGGTCAAAATCAGTAAATAGAAAGTTAAAACAAGATTCTGAGTTTAATAAATCAGTTAGTAAAATTCCTGTATTTAAAGCAAGGAAATTGACTAAAAATTCATCAAAAAAACATCCTGTTCTTTCAAATCAAATATTGATTTATGAAGATGATTTTAATATTAATTGTGAAACAGTAGCTAAGAAAATATCAGAATCAAATAGAACACCTTTAAAAGATCGTGATACAAATGAAAATTCTGTTAGGTCAAAATCAGTAAATAGAAAGTTAAAACAAGATTCTGAGTTTAATAAATCAGTTAGTAAAATTCCTGTATTTAAAGCAAGGAAATTGACTAAAAATTCATCAAAAAAACATCCTGTTCTTTCAAATCAAATATTGATTTATGAAGATGATTTTAATATTAATTGTGAAACAGTAGCTAAGAAAATATCAGAATCAAATAGAACACCTTTAAAAGATCGTGATACAAATGAAAATTCTGTTAGGTCAAAATCAGTAAATAGAAAGTTAAAACAAGATTCTGAGTTTAATAAATCAGTTAGTAAAATTCCTGTATTTAAAGCAAGGAAATTGACTAAAAATTCATCAAAAAAACATTCTGTTCTTTCAAATCAAATATTGATTTATGAAGATGATTTTAATATTAATTGTGAAACAGTAGCTAAGAAAATATCAGAATCAAATAGAACACCTTTAAAAGATCGTGATACAAATGAAAATTCTGTTAGGTCAAAATCAGTAAATAGAAAGTTAAAACAAGATTCTGAGTTTAATAAATCAGTTAGTAAAATTCCTGTATTTAAAGCAAGGAAATTGACTAAAAATTCATCAAAAAAACATTCTGTTCTTTCAAATCAAATATTGATTTATGAAGATGATTTTAATATTAATTGTGAAACAGTAGCTAAGAAAATATCAGAATCAAATAGAACACCTTTAAAAGATCGTGATACAAATGAAAATTCTGTTAGGTCAAAATCAGTAAATAGAAAGTTAAAACAAGATTCTGAGTTTAATAAATCAGTTAGTAAAATTCCTGTATTTAAAGCAAGGAAATTGACTAAAAATTCATCAAAAAAACATTCTGTTCTTTCAAATCAAATATTGATTTATGAAGATGATTTTAATATTAATTGTGAAACAGTAGCTAAGAAAATATCAGAATCAAATAGAACACCTTTAAAAGATCGTGATACAAATGAAAATTCTGTTAGGTCAAAATCAGTAAATAGAAAGTTAAAACAAGATTCTGAGTTTAATAAATCAGTTAGTAAAATTCCTGTATTTAAAGCAAGGAAATTGACTAAAAATAAGTTTAATAAACGGAATACAAAAAATATTCCACCATCATAAAGTAGTCCCGTCGCTAGACAATTTTGTATAGGGGTGGCGCTAGAAAAAAATGACGGAGTACATTTTTTTCAAGAAATTGGTAGATTTCAATGTATAGAACATGGTGATAACTCCCCCCCCCCCCCCCCCCCCCCTTCAAAGGGAAATAACACTGGGGCTGTCAGTTTTAGGATAAAATAAGTCTAATAAATCTTAAAACTGATAAAATTACGAATAAAATGGTGTTTTTAAAAATTATGTACCTTAAATAGTTAATCATATAGCGACATCGAGTTTAGAGATTACGCCTAAAATGCAGAGTTCCGTTCGACCGCTATGTATTCAATTGAATTTCAAAATGAAATTTTACGTTATAATAGAGAAAAGCACCCAATGTCGAAATCTCGAAATATATTTGATTTATAAGCACTCAAAGTAATAGGTTTTACAAAAATTTAAGGAAAATTATTAATTTTTTTCGATGACTACAGAGAAAACCTTCTACACCGAATAAAAAAAATTCCAATTAGGAAATTTAATGTCCGACCACGATTACTTTAAAATTGTTCAAGTTATAGGTAAATATATGAAGACTAATTTTCATAATAAAAACTTTTAATATACACTGTTTTTAAATACAGTTGTGATAATTATAATTTATATTATATGCTTAATATATTTACCTATAACTTGAACAATTTTAAAGTAATCGTGGTCGGGCAGAAACCATTATTTAGGGCATTAAATTTTCTATGGATTCCTAGTTGGAATTTTTTTTATTCAGTGTAGAAGGTCTTCTCTGTAGTCATCGAAAAACATTAATACTTTTCCGTAAATTTTTATAATACCTAGCACTTTGAGTGCTTATAAATCAAACATTTTTTGAGATTTCGACATTGTGTGCAGATCACTATTTAGGGCACTCTCTATTATAACTTAAAATTTCATTTTGAAATTCAATTAAATACATATTAAACACATTATTTTTTTGCGGGCTCTATTTCATTAACTGTTTAAGGTACATAATTTTTAAAAACACCATTTTATTCGTAATTTTATCAGTTTTAAGATTTATTAGACTTATTTTATCCTAAAACTGACAGCCCCAGTGTTATTTCCAAATAACTGATTTTAGATAGCTTTGTAAGCCCCTAGAAAGTTATGCACCCCCCTTCGAAGGGGGGAAAAGTTATTGCTATGTTCTATATATTGAAATCTAACAATTTCTTGAAAAAAAAACGTACTCCGTCATTTTTTTGTAGCTCAAATTTTATATTGTCTTATATTATATTATGTCAATAAGATACTGTTTAGTTTATTTTATCTTTAATTGTGTTGGCTATTCATCAATTCATTTACCTGATATTCTTGTTCAAAGCTATAAGTGAACAGTAGTGAACACCTATATAATATTTATTTTTTTAAATCATGTTTTGTATTGTATTACTTCCGTTTAAATATGTTAGTTTTTAGTACATTCATTAACGGTGTACAGTACACAAGTGGCATATCGTCCCTTATCTAACAACACCGCTCAAGTCGTTTTGACCAACTTTACAGTAAAGCGAACAAACCGTGTATGTTTTATATAGGCTACCCCGGCTACCGGCTTGCGCGCCGTCACTATTTTTTTAATTCTGGTCTCTTATTGTCCGAAACATCTAGAATGTGATTGGTAGATCGACGCGCAACTGCTAATTTTTGACTTATGCGGTGTTGTTAGCTAAGGGACGATATACAAATAAATCAACAGTTTTGTCTGGTCTTTGTTGCTGGTTACAATATATGTATTGCAAATGTGTATCACTCGTGTACTATACACTCAAAATGAACTGCACTCTATACAGCTGTACATTTCATATTTATGTATATTTATTAATAATAAATATGCACTTTTGTTTTAAATATTATTATAGGTACTGGCCAACATAACATTTATGTATTTTATAATTAAAACAAAAAATAATAAATTTTATACTCTAAACAATAGTTTTTTCTTTTTAATATTAGTCCAATCAATTTGTATTTTTGGTCTGCATTGTTCTACAGAGTCATTTTTTTTAATTCAAATTGTTAAGGGGTGTATTCTGAGTACTACATTAAGTTGGCGTGGTCTATGACCTTGAGCGTTGTCCGCCATAAGCACAAAACTTTAAACGTAATTATCTCGTAAACCGCTTATTCTACGATAAAATTTGTCATAACCTTTCTTATTCACCAGAGTTGAATCTACAATTTTATTCACAGGCTCAATTCTCTATTGTCAGTTGGTGACGAGATATATTGTAAAAAAGTTCACAAAAAATGATTTTTTGCATTTATTTCGTAAAGAAGCGATTGTATTGAAAAAATTTAAATCACAATCTTTTAGAACTCTCAATTTGCAATATTTTTGTTATTAGATGCCATTTTTCAAAATCGATAGTTTGCGTGTTATAGCCCGCAAAGCATTGCAAAAACACATTTTTTCATTATATTTCAAAAACTATAATAAAACCTACAAAATGTGTAATAACAAAAGTCAAGATCACAAAATTCTACACTTTTTTTGTTCAGAGAAAAAAATTTTTTTTTTTGTAAATAAACAAAAAAAAAAATTTTTAACGAAAAAAAGTTTTTTTTTTCATTAAACAAAGAAAGTGTAGAATTTTGTGATCTTGACTTTTGTTATCACACATTTTGTAGGTTCTATTATAGTTTTTGAAATATAATGAAAAAATGTGTTTTTGCAATGCTTTGCGGGCTATAACACGCAAACTATCGATTTTGAAAAATGGCATCTAATAACAAAAATATTGCAAATTGAGAGTTCTAAAAGATTGTGATTTAAATTTTTTCAATACAATCGCTTCTTTACGAAATAAATGCAAAAAATCATTTTTTGTGAACTTTTTTACAATATATCTCGTCACCAACTGACAATAGAGAATTGAGCCTGTGAATAAAATTGTAGATTCAACCCTGGTGAATAAGAAAGGTTATGACAAATTTTATCGTAGAATAAGCAGTTTACGAGATAATTACGTTTAAAGTTTTCGTGCTTATGGCGGACAACGCTCAAGGTCATAGACCACGCCAACTTAATGTAGTACTCAAAATACACCCCTTAACAATTTGAATTAAAAAAAATGACTCTGTAGAACAATGTCTTACGAACTACATTTTTTTGATAATTTGATTGGACTATATATATTTTTTATTATTTACATTTATCAAGACAAATTTATAAAAAGATTAAATAATAAGTTAGTTTTGAGAAAAATAAACCTTCTTTGAATGTTATGAACCTTGCAAAAGTTTAAGCATTGAAGTCTTTATTAAGTTTAGATTTTCTAAATCAGTGTTTACTGTTTGGATTAAATGATTTATTCCAGCTTGTTCTAATTTTAAGAAGTTCTTTATATCATCTTGTATAGCAGGATCCATTTTGTATCGTTCTTGCATTCCAGTTTCTATTTTTTCACCATCGTTATATCTAAGAATTCGTATATGCGCCAACATTTCTGTTAATCTTCCCTGTAAATTAAATCACAAGTCAATATAATATTTATATATTACATATACCGGGTGTTAAAAAAAGAGTGTAAAATATTTAAAGAGGTAACAGTATGGACCAAAATAAGTAAAAAACTTCTAATAAACATGTGTCCGGAAAATTTACGTGAGGGAACTACAGCCCAACAAAGATTTGGCTCAAAATGAGTTTTTATTTAATATCTAGAGCAGGCTTGTCCAACCCGCGGCCCGCGGGCCGCATGCGGCCCTCGAGCACATTTCGTGCGGCCCGCATAAGATTTAATATAAAATATAAAGATAAAAAATATAATAAAAAGATTAAAAAAAAAGTAAAATATGAAAATAATTAACGATATCAAGTAAAAAAAGGTCTTCAGATTTTCTGTGTTATAAAGTAGTATAGATAGTGTACATCTACAAAGATATAAATAAATTAATCAAGTAAAAAAAAAGATCTTCAAATTTTTTTACGGCCCTTAAAAATTTTTTTCGCTATTTTTTGCGCTCTGCGGCCCACGAGGGTCAAAAGGTTGGACACCTATGATCTAGAGAACCCTTTCTGATAAAATTATGAAATTTGGTATTCCGTTCAGTAATAATAAGTGTTATCGATTTCTCGTATTAACTAGTTATAATTTAGACCAGAGATGTTTGGGGTCAGTGGACCCATCGATTTTTATCTAGTATTTTTTTATTCCTTAATTTTTTCTTGAATAAGGGACTTACATTACATTACATGACATAATATACACAAAAATATATTTTACTTGTCATAGGATTAATCGTTTTCGAGAAATATCGATGGTAAAGAAAGCATGCAGAATTTAACATAAAACGGATGCTTCAAATTACAAATAATAAATTTATATTCTTGTTCTATGATTAAAGGTAAGAAAAAAGTTCATATAAAGAAACCTCCTAATATGAATCCTCTTAGATCTATAGCCAGTTCTATTATTGTAACACGAACATTATAGTCCGTGAGCCGTCAATCCCTATAACATACGTCATCGAGTTTCGGGCTAATTTTATTATGTAGGTCTAGTTTATCAACAGTAGGTAAAATAAATGCTGGTCGTCCGTGGCATATCTTGTCCAGTTATGTGCTAGCGCGGGTGTAAGGTGCTCATTTTAGGAGTACTTTTACGTCATCGAGTTTCGGGCTAAATTATATACCAAATTAAAGCTATAAGAATGTATATTTTAAATCTTTCGGTCGTCCAGCTCATAGCTTGTCCCTTTTGTCAGGCCGACCAAATTTATCTTGAAAAAAGTGTAATTCGACTCTGCGTTTATTCCAGCTTAATATTTTTTTTATTGCTGAATATATTATTTAACTTTATCAAAAATGTTTTTTTCATAAATATTGTTATATCGTTTAATAGATAATTATATATTTAATTAAATATTGATGATATTATGAGAACGATGGCATTATAAAAAAGGTATTTAACTAAAATTAGTCCATTCATTATAAGATTTGAGCTAGGAAAACATGACGGAGTACATTTTTTCAAGAAATTGGTAGATTTTAATGTATAGAACATGCCGATAACTCATCCCCCCTTTCAAAGGGGAGTGCATAACTTTCTAGGGGCTTACAAAGCTGTCTAAAATCTGTTATTTAAGAATAACACTGGGGCTGTCAGTTTTAGAAGAAAACAGGTTTAATAAATCTTAAAGCTAATAAAAATACGAACAAAACAGTGTTTTTAAAAATGATGTACCGTAAATAGTTATTGAAATAGAGCCTGCGAAAAAAATCACTTAGCGACGTCGAGTTTAGAGATTACGTCTGAAATGTAGAGACGTTAAACTGCTTTTTTAATATGTCTTTAATTGAATTTCAAAATAAAATTTTAAATTATAATAGAGAAAAGAGTGCCCTTAATAATACTTGACACCTAATGTCGGAATCTCGAAAAATGTTTGAGTTATAAGCACTCAAAATTCTAGGTATTACAAAAATTTAAAGAAAATTTTTCATGTTTTTCAACGATCATAGAGAAGACCTTCTAAAAAATTTAATGCCCTAAATAATGGACTGTGATTACTTTAAAATTGTTAAAAGTATGGATAAATATATAAAGCACATCATTTATATTATAGTTACAGCAATTGTATTCAAAAACAGTGTATATTAAATGTTTTTGTTATAAAAATTTATCTTTATATATTTATCCATAATTTGAACAATTTTAAAGTAAACACGGTCGACAGAAACCATTAATTAGGGTATTAAATTTTCTATGGATTCCTAGATGGAATTTATTTTATTCGAGGTAGAAGGTCTTCTCTGTGATCGTTGAAAAACATAAAAAAAATTCTTTAAATTTTTGTAATACCTAGAATTTTGAGTGCTTATAACTCAAACATTTTTCGAGATTCCGACATTAGGTGTCAAGTATTATTAAGGGCACTCTTTTCTCTATTATAATTTAAAATTTTATTTTGAAATTCAATTAAAGACATATTAAAAAAAGCAGTTTAACGTCTCTACATTTCAGACGTAATCTCTAAACTCGACGTCGCTAAGTGATTTTTTTCGCAGGCTCTATTTCAATAACTATTTACGGTACATCATTTTTAAAAACACTGTTTTGTTCGTATTTTTATTAGCTTTAAGATTTATTAAACCTGTTTTCTTCTAAAACTGACAGCCCCAGTGTTATTCTTAAATAACAGATTTTAGACAGCTTTGTAAGCCCCTAGAAAGTTATGCACTCCCCTTTGAAAGGGGGGATGAGTTATCGGCATGTTCTATACATTAAAATCTACCAATTTCTTGAAAAAATGTACTCCGTCATGTTTTCCTAGCTCAAATCTTATAATGAATGGACTAATTTTAGTTAAATACCTTTTTTATAATGCCATCGTTCTCATAATATCATCAATATTTAATTAAATATATAATTATCTATTAAACGATATAACAATATTTATGAAAAAAACATTTTTGATAAAGTTAAATAATATATTCAGCAATAAAAAAAATATTAAGCTGGAATAAACGCAGAGTCGAATTACACTTTTTTCAAGATAAATTTGGTCAGCCTGACAAAAGGGACAAGCTATGAGCTGGACGACCGAAAGATTTAAAATATACATTCTTATAGCTTTAATTTGGTATATAATTTAGCCCGAAACTCGATGACGTAAAAGTACTCTTAAAATGAGCACCTTACACCCGCGCTAGCACATAACTGGACAAGATATGCCACGGACGACAAGCATTTATTTTACCTACTGTTGATAAACTAGACCTACATAATAAAATTAGCCCGAAACTCGATGACGTATGTTATAGGGATTGACGGCTCACGGACTATTACTAACTTGACTAAAAAACAAAATTAAAAATGGTTATTTGTTGATAAGGGTGCATTTTTTGTTGTATACTTATGTTAACTTTTTTTCTTAGTTTTTAACATAGAACAAGAATATAAATTTATTATTTGTAATTTGAAGCATCTGTATTAAGTTAAATTCTGCATGCTTTTTTTACCATCGATATTTCTCGATGGTTAATCCTATGACAAATAAGCAAAATATATTTTTGTGTATATTGTGTCATGTAATCTTATGTAAGTCCCTTATTCAAGAAAAAATGAAAGAATAAAAAAATACTAGATAAAAATCGATGGGCCCACTGACCCCATACATCCCTAGTCTAAATTATAATTGGTTAATACGAGAAATTGGTAACACTTATTATTACTAAACGGAATACCAAATTTCATAATTTTATCAGAAAGGGTTCTCTAAATATTAACACTAGAAAGACGGGAAAATCTACCTACCTACAAAGACGGCGACCGGTCAAATGACTACAAATTTACTAAATATCTTTTTGTATGAGTAATTAATAAATGTCAGTTAAAGAAATAAAAGTAGATGTAATGTATGTTTAATTTTAATATTTATACACAATTTTTACATGTTACAAGAGCCACAAAGCAGGTTTTTACAAGTATAATTATCGCATACTTTACTAGTTTTATTTTTACATTTCTGAATAAGACATTCTCGCCTTCTTCGAATTCCCTGGGCTTTTTTCACAAATTACTCACAATAATATCGATACACAATTACAGGCTTATTTGACTGACAATTCATATACGTATTTATTGTTGTACCCTCTCATACAACAATTAAAAACATATTTATCAGATCATAGCCGTCAAAAGACCGCAGCCGTCTTTGTCGGTATATCAACGTTTCAAACAATAAAGAAAATAGATGTGAATTATTTTGATACATAGTTTCATTTAACTACTAGTATTAATAAAAGTCACAAAGTCTCATTACGGTAAGTCAAATAGTTTTTGAATTATTCAATATTGAAATTGAAATTACCGTCAAATGACTGCTCCCGTCTTTCTAGTGTTAAATAAAAACTCATTTTGAGCCAAATCTTCGGAGGGCTGTAAAATTTCCGGACACATGTTTGTTAGAAGTTTTTTGCTTATTTTGGTCCATACTGTTACCTCTTGAAATATTTTACATTCTTTTTTTAACACCCGGTATAGTCCAGGAAAAATAGACGTACAACAAGGAAAAAATTTGTAACAGGCTAAATTTTTGCATAAACCTTAGTATAAAGGTACTTAATAATGTGTGAAAGTTCCTCAACGATTTGACATGTGCAAGTGTCAATTTTGTGGGGTCAAAGTTCACAAAAAAAATATTTTTCAAATATCTATATCACGTAAACGGTGACCTTTTCGAGAGAAAATGTTTCTTACTAATTTGTAGCTGAGATGATTTACCACGGGGGTCCAACTGTT